>JAULJZ010225551.1:0-17333 GCA_032270985.1 Heliamphora pulchella
CATTTTCTTTATAGTCTTATTTTCTTCTCATGACATTTTTCTTTTATTTTGCTAAAACCAAAAATCACAAAAAAAAACTTTTTAAGTTAATTCTCATATTTATTAGTTCATAATTTTATCTTTTAAAATACTCCATTATTCTTTCCATTTCTCTTATTTTCTTCTCTTTTATTTTTTTTAAATGTAAAACGTTAATTGCTAAATCTTATTAACTTGTCTTTTATAATATTTTTTTTTCTTTCTTTTCCATTCTTCCATTAACAACAAAAAGCACAAAATCATAAAAATATCTTTTAATATTCTTTTATTTTTATCTTTTATGTAAATAATTAGATTTTCTTCTTAATAGCATTTTTTACCCTTCATATCTTGTCTAATCTTTTTCTTTTCTTATTAAATCTTTAAATTTTCTTTTATTATAAAACTCTTATTTTAAATTGGCTTTCTTTTAATATAACATTTTTCTCTTTTATGCATTTTTTATTTTATATTTCTTTATTGATTCATTATGTTAACCTAGTTAATTTTGGTAATATACAAGTTTTAGTTTCTTTATTTGAAAGCATGTTTAGGATAGTTTAATTTTTTTTTGTAGCAAATCCATGTTTAAGTAGTTTTGCCAATTTTTAGCACTTTTTTATTCTTTTAACCAATTCATACTAGTTAGGTTGTTTCAATATTTTTGCTTGCGGGTATATGTTTCATGTATCATTTAGATAGAAATTGCATGTCATAGGACTTAGAATTTTTTCTTTTGACACTTATTCATTTTGGAATGATATGTACATATCTTATGTATTTTCTATATCTGATTTTGGATGTTCGCCATTTGCCTCCATTTTTTTTATTTGCATGCATTTGAGGAATTATTTGAAAAAACCAATGATGATTAGTAGAGGTCAACCTTACGGTTGGGCGAACGGGGTGCCTAACACCTTCTCCGATTCGTACCTTAGCTCCCGAACCCTCTTTCTCTGGTTAAACGTTTTAAAGATCAGTAGCTATTTTTGTTTTTCTCAGCTTTTCTCAAAAACTAAGTGGCAACTCTATTTTCAACAAAAGGGGTTGTCCAAATTTGGTTTTCAAGGTATTTAAAATATTTTTCAAAACATCTTTGACTCTCCTAATTTTGACCCCTAAATCCCAACGCCATAGCCGCCACTCTATCTCTGATAGCGAGCCTCAAACCCCTCTCGAACCTCTTCGTACGGAACTCATCTATAGGTACGATCTCCTATGCAAACCGAGATAGGATAGTAAACTCGGCCTCATACTCAATCACAGTTATCGTCCCCTGTGTCAGAAAAAAGAAGTCTTCTCTATAGCGATCCCTCAATGTCGACGAAAAGTATTTTTTCAGAAATACCTTGGTTAATGCCTCCCATGTTCCCCCAACTGTAGTCTTGATAAACTTTCACCACAAATGAGCACTCCCCCTCAACTGGAAGGCAGCAAAGGTAACCATCAGATCATCTTCCTCAATCTAAAGTGTATCCAGGATCTTGGTGATCAGCTCTTGCCATTTAGTGGCTACCATGGGGTTGGGATCCCCAGAAAAGGTAGGAGGGTCTAGACGATGAAACTCACGCATCGCGACCGTTGTCCTCGAATTAGGTACAGTCTCCCTGCCCCTAGCGACCTCAGCCAGTTGCTAGATGGAGCCAACCATCTCATGTAACAGATCTCCCCCGTCAACAGGTTCGTAGAGTGCATTAGCATCCATAATATCTGGGACTGGAACGTCCCTTCGGCTAGAACTACGATCACGGCCTCGACCTCGGCCTCATTCTCCCCGCATGGACATAACTTTATACGAAAGCAACATAACAGGACAAGCATCCATACAACATGTGATTGCTAATGTAAAAGACATAACTCACATAGGCATGCTAACACATAGCCACTTAATATTATGTCATGACATCTCACAGACCGAGGAGAACCAATAAGAAAGACTCGTCACTCTAGACAACCTACTCAGATTCCTTGCTAGAAATTACATCCACAAAATGCGTCTCTAACATGGCTCCCAAGTTTATTAATCCAAATGCCCGAAGGCAAGACTAATCAATCCTAAGGTCCAACCTCCTTACACACGTATACACCACATGCTATCATGCTGATGTTAGGAAAACGCTGTAACACATGCAATCAAGCACACATACATCCTCACAAGGTGATGTACCCTCTTTCCCATGGCTCTTAGGTATTCGAACCTAGAGCTCTGATACCAAGTTGTCACGCCCCAAACACCAGGGTCACGCGAAAGCCCACCAAAACACCTATTTAAGAAAAATTCAATTTTACAGTTGGAAATCAAAATGCAGCAGTTGGATAAAAGATTTTCCAAGTTCAGCTCTCATAAACGATAAACATGCATTATCATACATGAATAAGTATATCGCCAAGAGGCGTACAAAACCAGCCTTCACAGGCATCACATGTAAAAGTACATGTCTCTAAAAAGGAAAAACTATAATAAGTCTTCCATCACTTCTGCAACTAGGTCAACTCAACGCGCTCACTTGAAAAAGGTTTTACAGCAAAAATCCCATACCGTGAGCTGAAGCCCAATAGAACATAGATAGTAAAACTGTAATACAGGTCATGCAATCATAAGGTAGGAGCTAACTCGACCACAAAAGCCAAACAGGTTTTTCTCTAAAAACCAGCAGTTTTCCATCTTTGAAACTATGCATATAATCCTGACAAATGTCATGCTACAGTTAAGGGAAAGCAGTAAAAAAATAAAGCATTCTCCACCAGGGATACACAGCCGAGGAGACGCAATAAAATGTAATCCTATGTACCGACTCTGTCATACCGACAAAGGTAACAACTATAGACTCTCGTCCATTACCCTAGACCCACAGGCTTAGTAATGACAAGTTCTATACGGAGTCATGACAACGACGCCATTAACGGAGGCACTCGAACTGCTCAATTTACGGGAGATAACCGAAGGTACAGAGCACCTACTGCTTAATTTATGGGACCTGAGCCCGAGGGTACAAAGCACCCACACACACTCAATTTACGGGGACTAACCCAAAGGTACAGAGCACCTACATTGTGCACGTTTCTAAACTTACACCGAGGAGCAAAGGAAGCCCAACTCAACCAAACCTACTGCCACAGTACATCTATGAAAAATATTTCAAAATAAATATACAACACATGTATATAAGAAGATCCAATCCATGAACCATGGAGATCAAACAAAACATGTAAAAATATATTTTCACCAAAACGTTTTAGAAGTTGAGACTCAACCCCAAAGGCTAGCTCCAAACCTTCAACAAACACATTTTCCCAAAGTTTTTGTAAAAACTCCTTTTTCAAACCATTCCTCCAAAAATTAACCTCTAAAACGCGAGATTACCTGAATCCATCGCTTTAAAACCAATCGAGGAAAGTGAGGAAGGCTAAAACCCAACCACCGAACCACACAGGACCCTAGTCGACTGGACCAAGCCCCCAGTCGACTGAAAATCTCACTGGAAAAAGAGAACCCCAACAGAAGGAATTTTAGTCGACTGACCTCCCAGGTCCAGTCGATTGAACTCACCAAATGATGATCCAGTCGACTGAACTCATAGCTTCAGTCGACTGATCCTGCCCAGAAAATGTTTTTTTGCTATGCTTTTTCCCTTCAAACCTCAAACCAAGCCTCCAAACATCCTCCTAACACCCTTGGACTTACACACGTCCAAGCCTCACCCCAAAACCTCGAAAGAAAACTCTCGAAATGAGGTTTCATCCATCGAAACGCCAAAAAATGGTTTTAAACCCAAAAACCCGATTTGATACATAAATTGTGAGACCCTGACCCTTATCTTTTAGGTCATTTATATATTTGATGTGTTTCCTTCAGTATATGAATAGCATCAATGCATGGTTTATACTTTACAGTTGTAGAACAGCATGTGTAGATGTGTTTTACGCTTTCCATGACCTTGTTTAGGTTGGTTGGGTTGGTATTTGGGCTGAGAAACCACAACAGATTCCAGTACGCTTCTGGTTTTGAGTTCGGTCGACTGGAGGGGTTGGTTCGGTCGACTGAACCCATTTTTTTGAGTTCGATCGACTGAACTAGGGGGTTCGGTCGATTGAACAGAAGGAATTTTTCGTGTTTATAAATATCTAGGGGCTGAGATATTTTGATATTCTCTTTCTTCCAGGCTAAGAAACCCCTTTTCTCTGCCTTCTCTCTAGCTTTGAGGGATCGGGGATTGGTTTTGTGTTTGATCCTTTGTGGATCCTTGTTATCGGGGCCGAGGGCTTCGCATTCATCTAATTGGATTCTCGTTCTGATGCCGTTCAGTTTTGAGACGTCGAGTTCTTGACTCTCTGAGGAAGGATTCTAGACCTTACTACTGTATAATGGTGATATATGTGATTATACGTGCTTTCACCGGGTAAAAAATACATCAAATGTGATTTTCATGTGTAATCCTTGATTTTGGGTAAAAGTGGGTTTTTATGCCTTTTCTTGGTTATATACATGTTTCGGGTACGTGGTATCCGTAGTTTTCAAAAGGAGGTTTGAAAGCGTGGTGTTTGAGAAAATTGTGAAAAATGTCTTTTTGGATGTTTGGATAGTTCTTCTAGGGCGCCAGTTGTGCCAGATGATACAGATATGCCTTTAATGAGCAGAGGTACTTTCTGAGTATGCAGGCCTTGAGCTTGTTTCTTTGTTGCATCTGTTTGGGAATTGGTGACGGATTCCGTGGGTGGTGTGCTGTATTGAGGCAGTGGTTGGTGAGGATGTGAGGTTGGGGTGAGTTGTAGATCCCGAGTCTTTCATATAGTTGGCCATTGTTTAGGATGCTCGACCTTATTTGACTATATCCTAGGAATGGTTTGGCTAACCATCTCGTATGCCTGTGTCGATTGCGATCGACGGTTTGTTGTTTTGACCCTGTATCAAATTTCGGGGACAAAATTCCTTTAAGGATATAGAGTTGTAAGACCCTGATCCGTTTTCTTTTTCGGCATTTTTTGACCCGTGTTTACCGTTTTTAGTTTTGCATGTTTATATGCGTTTTGATGCATGATCGGGCTTAGATATGCATGCAGGGCAGGTTCCCAGGGCTATTGGGTGTTGCGGTATGAATTTCCAAAATTAAAAAAAATGATATTTAGGAGGCCTATAAATATCAGGAGTTAGATATTTTTAAAAGATATTTTTCAAAACTTCTCCACTAAGTTTTCTCCATTTTCTCTTTGCCTTCTCTCTAACATCTCGGGGGCCCAGGGCTCATTTTTGATGTCCAACAGTCGATCCTTGTTATTGGCATCGTTGTCTAAGCATCCATCCGGAACAAAATTCCATTTTGACAAAGCTCGATTTTACACGTGGTTTGAGGCGTTGAGTTTTTAACTCACCGAGGTAAGATCATAGACTCTCATGTCTTATAAGGGTGCTACGTGTAATCGTGCATGTTTTTACCGGTTAAATTGCATGAGATCTGATTTTGTTTAAAAGTTAGGTTTTGGGTTTAAAAACAATTTTTTGTCGATTTCGGTTGGATAAAATCGTGTTTTGGGTGTTTATTTTGAGGGTTTGGTGCGAGGTTTAGGCATGGGTATGTCCGAGGGTTTTGGATGAGTGTTTGGAGGCGTCGAATCGAGGTTTTGGAGGCTAAAACAATGTTCAAAAATTGTTCTCGCCTCGGTTCAGTCGACTGGATCTTAGTTTTTGAGGTTCAATCGACTGATCCGTGGGGTCAGTCGACCGGACAGTGGTTTTTGGGCATTTTTTGCGTGATTCCAGTGTGTTGTTTGGGTCACCTGGAGGGGGGGGGGTCCAGTCGACTGGACCTAGGTTGTTTTGTGTGGTTGTTTGATGGTCGGTTTCTTGGTTTTTGATTAGATTCCAACGGTATTCAATTGATTAGTTATGGGATTAATTGACTCAAATACTGTTAGATTCTTTTCAGGGTTTGGTTGGTTGTGTGGTGGTTTTGGGAGTTGTGTTGTGGCTTTGGGTGTTGTTTAGGTGCCGTCCTCGGGGGTGACGTGTATGGCTAGATGTGGGTTGTTGAGGCACGGTTGTATGCGTCGTGGTTGGGTATGGAGCGTGTTTGGGCTTATGGCACCTTTGAGGGAAAGGTGGTGTTTTGTGACCTCGTGGTTTGAGGGGTTTAGCGCTGGCCTTCGGGTTAGGCTTGCTTTTGTGGGTTGTAGGTTATCCATGTGAGTGGATGTCGGGTTGTTTGGCAGGTGGCGTCATGACGTGAAGTTATATATGGCTATGTTCGTTTATAACTGGCTATGTGCATTTATAATTTTAGTTTATTTATGTACGGATTATGTAAGTGGATTACATGGCTTTGATATCATTACGTGTAACGTGGTTTATGGTGTAAAACTCAGAGTTTTATTAGGCATGTATGTGTTGGATTTGTGGAGCGCATGCGTGTGGTGTATGTGGTATGTTTTATGCATTTAAACCCTGGTTTAGTTATGCATTGGTGTATGGAATGGGATAGATGAACATGTGGTTCGGTGAATGTTGGCTCTGGCTGATAGTGCTTTACGTTTGGGCTATAGTCCTTTGGCAAGAGGCCGAGCAGATTACGTTGGGGCTACGGTCCTTTGGCAAGAGGCCGAGCAGATTGCGTCGGGGTTACGATCCCTCGGCATGAGGCCGAGAAGAAGCATTGACGGGGTTACGGTCCCTCGGGTTCAACCCGAGAAGTTACACGGATAGCAGGAACTGCATTGTGGGACGGATAAAACCAATTTCAAATTATTTTTAAGAGTCGTGTGAATCGCTATCTAAAAACCGTTTTCAAACTATTTTCAAGGCTCCTATGAGTGAGTCAAAAGATGATTGTTATCCTTGATTTCTCGTTTGCATGTGAAAATTGTTTTAAAGGCTTGAAATGGAGTCTAAAATTGCACCTCATTTTCCTAGCTTGTTTATCTTATATTGCATGTCTTGTCTAGTATATGCTGAGTTTTGGCTCACGGTGTGGGATTTAAAATATTTTTCAGGTACCGATCACGCAGGTTGATCCGGGGTTGCTGGAGATGCGGAAGACCTGTAGTCTTCCTTTTTGCTCGTTTTGAACAAATATGTTGTAACATGTTTTTTTGGTGTTGAGACCGTGTAATGTAAGCCATTTAGCGATTATATACAATGCATGTATGTTTTATATTGAGAGTGTATTCTCGGGTTGGATGTTATGTTTGGTGTTTGTAGGTGTTTCACGTGACTCGAAGTTTGGGGTCTAACAAAATCGAAACTTAAAAGGTGGTTACTACTTGAGCAAGAAAATGACGGCGCCAAAAGTATAATACACACCACTGGAAAAGACATGCTGGGCTTCGGTTTGGGATTCCCAAAAACGGAGGCATTACATGCTATCATTCATGGTGAATATCATCTCCCAGATGGACCCGTTGAAGTACCTATTTGAAAAGCCAGCACTGACAAGGAGGTTGGCTCGGTGGTTGCTGTTATTATCAGAGTTAAATCTTAAATATGTCACCTAAAAGTCAGTTAAGGGTAGAGTAGTGGCCGAATTTTTGGCCGACCAACCAGTTATTGGAGATGAAGACACAGAATTCCAGTTTCCTAACGAACATTTGATGAAAGTTAAAGATGACAAGTGGACTCTATACTTTGATGGTGCACCCAACCAGTATGGTTACGGAATAAGAGTTCTTGTCACTCCCGACGAATCACCCGTTCCCTTGTGTTTGAAGCTCAATTCTGAAGTTACCAACAATCAAGCTGAGTATGAAGCATGTTTAGCTGGGTTGGAGGCAGCCTTAGAATTAGGGGCAAGTAAGTTGGAAGTCATGGGAGACTCAGCACTAGTGGTTTCACAAGCAAGAGGAGAATGGAAGGTCAGGGACGTAACATTGATTCTCTACCATCAAGAGTTGGAGAAGCTGATACCATGTTTTGAATCAGTGATCTTCACCCATGTCCCAAGATTGCAGAACATGTTTGCTGATGCACTGGCAACCCTAGCCTCTATGATTGACATCTCGCTCGGGGTCAGAATGAGGTCGTTGATAATCGAGAAGAAAAAAAAGCCAGCATACGAGATGACGGCTGCTATCAAGAAAAGCACCGATAAATTGCCATGGTATTTTGTCATCCAAAACTTCGTAGAGAAAGGAGAATATCCCAAGTTTTTCAGTAAGAAAGACAAGAGAGAAACACGACGATTATCTGCACAGTTTGTCATTTGTGGGGAAGACTACACAAACGAGGGCATTCTAGGGTCAGTAAGCTGTGCATCAACAGTGAAGAAGGGCAGAAACTGATGAAAGAGATACATGCGGCGGTCTGTGGGCCACACATGAGTGGAACATGTTAGCCAAGAAAATCCTACGACAAGGATACTTTTGGATGAAAATGGAGACAGACTGTATGCAGTTTGTGCAGAGATGTCATAAGTGTTAGATTTATGCAAACCTTATATACGTTCCCCCATCTCAACTGTATAACATGACGTTACCGTGGCCGTTCTCAGTATGGGATATCGATGTGATCGGCAAAGTAACACCGAAGGCGTCAAATGGACACGAGTTCATTTTAGTAGCCATTGACTACTTTACCAAGTGAGTAGATGCAGCCTCCTACTCAGTATTGAAAGTCTCTCATGTTGTTAAGTTCATCAAGAAAAACATCATTTGCCAGTACGGGGTCGCCCATGAGGTTATCTCGGATAATGGCTCGTATTTCCAAGGAGAGGTTTTGGATCTTTTCGAGAAATACCGGATAGTGGCTCACAAGTCATCACCATATCAGCCGTAGACCAAGGGGCAGTTGAGGCAGGAAAGAAGAACGTCAAGAAGATTATGCAAAAAATGATCAGCTCGCATAAGGATTGGCCGAAACATCTACCTTTCGTACACTGGGGATACAAGACGTCTATCCGAACTTCAACAAGAACTACGTCATACCCTTTAGTATACGAAATGGAAGCCGTGCTTCCCATTGAGGTGGAAATCCCTTCGCTAAGAGTAGTGTCCAAAGCCAGTATTTCAGAAGCAGAATGGCAGAGGAACCGAATGGAAGAATTGATCCTGTTTGATGAAAGAAAGCTACAAGCTTTGTTCCATATACAAGGATACCAAAGAAGGATAGCCCGAGCATTTAATAAGAAGGTTAAGACCCGGTATGTCAGAGAAGGGGACTTGGTTCTTAAGGAAATCAGGGCTCCTATCTTCAACCCAAGAGGCACGTTCAAGCTAAACTAGTTCGGACCGTTTTTGATCGAAACCATCATAACTTGTGGTGCAATTATTATTATGGATTTGGATGGCAATGTGTTCTGCACTCTAGTAAACCCCGATTAGCTAAAAAATTACTATCCTTGAGGTAAAAATAAAGGTAAAATAAAAAAACTTGCTGAGTTAAAAATCGAAAAGGCAACTTAGGCAAAAGTTATAGTATCTCGCAAGGCTGAAAACTCGAATGGGCGACCTTGGCAAAAGTTAGGGCATCACAAAAAGAGAGTGTCAATACCCGAGAGTAAACCGAGCTCGAACTACGTTAAGGCCTGGTTCTACTTTCTTGGGATACGTAGGCAGCTTCTTTTAAGAAGTTCGGCCACATTCACTATTTTTAACCATCTTTAAATCTAAGTAAGACCAATGCAAACTTAAGTTGGGGTTACGATCCCTTGGCGTGAGACCAAGAAGAAGCATTGACGGGGCTGCGGTCCCTCAGGTTCAGCCCGAGAAGTTACATAGATTGCATGAACTGCATTATGGGACGAATAAAATCAATTTCAAATTATTTTTAAGAGTCGTGTGAATCGCAATCTAAAAACCGTTTTCAAACTGTTTTTAAGGCTCCTATGAGTGAGTCAAAATATGGTTGTTATCCTCGCTTTTCCGTTTGCATATGAAAATTGTTTTGAAGGATTGAAAGAGAGTTTAAAACTGCACCTCGTTTTCCTAACATGTTTAGCTTATATTGCATGTGTTGTCTAGTATCTACTGAGCTTTGGCTCACGGTGTGATATTTGAAATGTTTTTCAGGTACTGGTCACGTAGGTTGATCCGGGGTTGCTGGAGAGGTAAAAGATCTGTAGTCTTCCTTTTTGCTTGTTTCGAACATGTATGCTGTAACATGTTTTTTCGGTGTTAGGACCGGGTAATGTAAGCCGTTTGGTGATTATATACAATGCATGTATGTTTTATATTGAGAGTGTATTCTCGGGTTGGGTGTTATATTTGGTGTTTGTGGGTGTTTCATGTGACCCAGAGTTTGGAGCATGACAGATTGGTATCAGAGCTCTGAGTTCGAATACCTAAGAGCTGTGAGAAGAGGGTGTATCCCGTGTGAGGTTGGTTTTGTGTGCTTGATTGCATGTGTTTAGATGCTTTAATAACATGAACGTGTCAGCATGCTAGATATGTGAATGATGTGCTTATGTGAGAATGAGAGTTAAACCTTAGGAGTGATAGTCTTGCCTTTGGGCCTTTAGATTAACAAACTTGGGAGCCAAGTTAGAAACCCGTTTAGCTAACGTGATTTCTAGCAGGGAATCTGAGTAAGTTATCCAGATTGATGCGTCATTCTTGTCGGTTCTCCTTGGTATGTAGGGTTTTGTTTAAGATGAACTTATGTGGCTATGTGTTAGCATGCTTATGTGGTTAGCGTTTATGTTCATGCTATGTGCTACGTCTTACGTTATGTCTATTTCATATAGACGCGATGTCTGCAAGGAGGGGGTGAGGCAGTGGCCGTGGTCTGGGCTAAGGGGCCATGCCTATCCCTGATGCTGGGGTTGCAAATGCTCCCCAAGGGCCGTGTGAGGCCATAGAGTTGCTGCGTGCGATGGTGGGTGCCATTGGTCAGCTAGTTGAGGTTGCTAGGGGACAGAGTAGAATCCAGCAGGATGGTAGAGGTGTTCAATTTCAGGGGCGTGGGGACAAACGCCGAAGGTTGTCTAGTCTGAGTTCATGTTCTAAGGGATCGCATCAGCAGCAGTTTCCTGTATCAATTCCAGTGGTGGCTTCATTTGAGAGGCCAGAGCAGTGGGTGTTGATTTGTTACCGGTGCAGGCAACCTGGACATCGTATGGTGGATTGCCAGTAATCTAGGTAGTTCCTGGGTTCATAGATTCAGTCACAGGGGAGAGAGTTACAGATTTGTTATGGATGTGGCCAAACGGGACATAATCACAGGAACTGTCCCCAGAGAGAGAGTATTTCGAGTACAGTGGGCACACCGGAGGGTTCGTTTGCGCAGGATCGACAGCAACATCCTACTGTTCAGACTTCTCAAGTGACAGATAGGGGAACTTCAGTTCAGTCGGTACGGCAGTCGATAGCGCCGAGTCATGGTGGACAGGCCTGAGCGACATTGCCGAAAGCATATGCACTTATAGCTCCTAGTTCTTCAAGGGTGCCAGTTATGCCAGATGATACATATATGCCATCAGCGAGCATAGGTACTTTCTGAGTATGCAGGCCTTGGGCTAGTTTCTTTGTTGCATCTATTTCGAAGTTGGTGACGGATTCCGTGGGTGGTGTGCTGTGTTGAGGCAGTGGTTGGTGAGGATGTGAGGTTGGGGTGAGTTGTAGATCTTGATTTTTTGAGATAGTTGGCCATTGTTTAGGATGCCCGACCTTGTTTGACTATATCCTAGGAATGGTTTGGCTGACCATCTCATATTCCTATGTCGATTCTAATCGACGGTTTGTTGTTTTGACCTTGAGTCAAATTTCGGGGACGAAATTACTTTAAGGGGGGTAGAGTTGTGAGACCCTGACCCATTTTTTTTTTCGGCATTTTTCGACGCATGTTTACCATTTTTAGTTTTGCATGTTTATATGCATTTTGATACATGATCGGGCTTAGATATGCACGCGGGGCAGGTTCCCGGGGCCATTAGGTGTTGTGGTGCGAATTTTAAAAATTAAAAAAAAAGATATTTTAGAGGCCTATAAATATTTGGAGTTAGATATTTTCAAAAGATATTTTCAAAACTTCTCCACTAAGTTTCCTCCATTTTGTCTTTGCCTTCTCTCTAACTTCTCGGGGGCCCGAGGCCCATTTTTCGACGATCCAACAGCCGATCCTTGTTATTGGCATCGTGGTCTACGCATCCATCCGAACGAAATTCTATTTCGGTGAAACTTAATTTTGCACGTGGTTCGAGATATCGAGTTTTTTACTCACCGAGGTAGGATCCTAAACTCTCATGTCTTATAAGGGTGCTACGTGTAATCGTGCATGTATTTACCAGTTAAATTGCATGAGATCTGATTTTGTTTAAAAGTTGGGTTTCAAGTTTAAAAACTATTTTTCTTCAATTTCGGTTGGATGAAATCGTGTTTTTGGTGTTTATTTTGAGGGTTTGGTGCGAGGATTGGGTGTGGGTATGTCCAAGGGTGTTGGATGAGAGTTTGGCGGTGTCAAATTGAGGTTTTAGAGGCTAAAACAGTGTTCGAAAACTATTTTCGCCTCGATTCAGTCAACTGGACCATGAGGTTCAGTCGACTGGATCTTCGTTTTTGAGGTTCGATCGACTGGACCGTGGGGTCAGTCGACTGGACAGTGGTTTTTGGGCGTTTTTGGCGAGATTCCAATGTGTTGTTTGGGTCACCTGGAGGGGGGTTCAATCGACTAGACCTGGGCTATTTTGTGTGGTTGTTTGATGGTTAGTCTCTTGGTTTCCGACTAGGTTCCAATGGTATTCAATTGATTAGTTATGGGATTAATTGACTGAAATACTATTGGATTCTTTTCAAGGTTTGGTTGGTTATGTGGTGGCTTCAGGAGTCGTGTCGTGGCTTCTGGTTTTGTTTAGGTGCCGTCCTTGGGGGTGACGTGCATGGCTAGGTGTGGGTTGTTAAGGCACGGCTGTATGCGTCGTGGTTGGGTTTGGAGCGTGTTTGGGCTCATGACATCTTTGGGGGAAAGGTGGTGTTTTGTGACCTCGTGATTTCAGGGGTTTAACGTTGGCCTTCGGGTTAGGCTTGCTTTTGTGGGTTGTTGGTTGTCCATGTGAGTGGATGTCGGGTTATTTGGCGGGTGGCATCATAACTCTAGTTTATTTATGTACGGATTATGTAAGTGGATTACATGGCCTTAATATCGTTACGTGTAATATGGTTTATGCTTTAAAACTCAAAGTTTTATTAGGCATGTATGTGTTTGATCTGTGGAGCGCATGCGTGTGGTGCATGTGGTATGTTTTATGCATTTAAACCCTGATTTAGTTATGCATAGGTGTGTGGAATGGGATAGATGAACATGTGGTTTGGTGAACTTTGGTTCTGGTTGACAGTTCTTTACGTTGGGGCAACGATCCTTTAGCGAGAGGCCGAGCAGATTACGTTGGGGCTACGGTTCTTCGGCGAGAGGTCGACCATATTACGTTGGGCCTACAGTCCTTCGGCGAGAGGCTGAGCAGATTGCATTGGGGTTACGATCCCTCAGTGTGAGGCTGAGAAGAAGCATTGACGGGGCTGCGGTCTCTCGGGTTCAGCCTAATAAGTTACATGGATTGCATGAACTGCATTGTGGGACGGATAAAATAAATTTCAAATTATTTTTTAGAGTCGTGTGAATCGCGATCAAAATATCGTTTTCAAACTGTTTTCAAGGCTCCTGTGAGCGAGTCAAAAGATGGTTGTTATCCTCGCTTTCTCGTTTGCATGTAAAAATTGTTTTAAAATTGAAAGAGAGTCTAAAATTACACCTCATTTTTCTAGCATGTTTAGCTTATATTGCATGTCTTGTCTAGTATCTGCTGAGTTTTGGCTCATAGTGTGGAATTTGAAATATTTTTCAGGTTCCGGTCACGCAGGTTGATCTGGGGTTGCTGGAGATGCGAAAGATCTGTAATCTTCCTTTTTGCCCGTTTTAAACATGCATGCTGTAATATGTTTTTTCGGTGTTGGGACCGTGTAATGTAAGCCGTTTGGCGATTATATACAATGCATGTATATTTTATATTGGGAGTGTATTCTCAGATTAGGTGTTATGTTTGGTGTTTGTAGGTGTTCCACGTGACCCAGAGTTTGGGGAGTGACAAAATCAAAACTGACAAGGCGGTTTACTACTTGAGCAAGAAAATGACGGGGCCAAAAATACGATACACACCACTGGAAAAGACATGCTGAGCTTTAGTTTGGGCTTCCCAAAAACTGAGGCATTACATGCTATTATTCACGGTGAATATCATCTCCTGGATGGACCCATTAAAGTACCTGTTTAAAAAGCTGGCATTAACAAGAAGGTTGGCTCGAAGGTTGCAGTTATTATCAGAGTTTGATCTTAAATATGTCACCCGAAAGTCAGTCAAGGGTAGAGCAGTAGCAGAATTCCTGGCCGACCAACCAGTTGGGGGAGATGAAGACACAGAATTTCAGTTTCCTGATGAACAATTGATGAAAGTTGAAGATGATAAGTGGACTCTATACTTTGATGGTGCGTCCAACCAGTATGGTTACGGAATAGGAGTCCTTCTTGTCACTCCCGATGAATCACACATTCCTTTATGTTTGAAGCTCAATTTTGAAGTTACCAACAATCAAGAAAAGTATGAAGCATGTTTAGCTGGGTTTGAAGCATGTTTAGCTGGGTTGGAGGCAGCCTTAGAATTAGGGGCAAGGAAGTTGGAACTCATTGGAGACTCAGCACTGGTGGTTTCACAAGTAAGAGGAGAATGGAAGGTCAGGGACGTAACATTGATTCTCTACCATCAAGAGTTGGAGAAGCTGATACCATGTTTTGAATTAGTGATCTTCACTCATGTCCCAAGACTGTAGAACATGTTTGCTGAGGCACTGGCCACCCTAGCCTCCACGATTGACATCCTGCTTGGGGTACAATTGAGGTCGTTGATAATCGAGCAGAAGAAAAAGCCAGTATACGAGATGACGATTGCTATCAAGGAGAGCATCGATGAATTGCCATGGTATTTTAACATCCAAAACTTTGTAGAGAAAGAAGAATATCCTAAGTTTGCCAGCAAGAAAGATAAGAGAGCAACACGACGGTTATCTGCACAGTTTGTCATTTGTGGGGGAAGACTACACAAATGAGGGCATTCCGGGGTCAATAAGCCGTGCGCCAACAGTGAAGAAGGGCATCAACTGATGAAAGAGATACATGCGGGGGTCTGTGGGCCACACATGAGTGAAAACATGTTAGCCAAGAAAATCCTACGATAAGGATACTTTTGGATGAGAATGGAGACAGACTGTATGTAGTTTATGTAGAGATGTCATAAGTATCAGAATCATGCAAACCTTATATACGTTCCCCATCTCAACTGTATAACATGATGTCACCGTTGCCGTTCTCAGTATGGGGCAACGATGTCATCGGCAAAGTAACATCGGAGGTGTCAAATGGACACGATTTCATTTTAGTGGCCATTGACTACTTTTCCAAGCGAGTGGAAGCAACCTCCTACTCAGTATTGAAAGCCTCTCATGTTGCTAAGTTCATCAAGAAAAAACATCATTTGCCTGTACGGGGTCCCCCATGAGGTTATCTCGGATAATGGCTGATATTTCCAAGGAGAGGTCTTGGATCTATTCGAGGAATACCGGATAGTGGCTCACAAGTCATCACCATATCGGCCGTAGACCAACGGGGCCGTTGAGGCATCAAATAAGAACGTCAAGAAGATTATGAAAGAAATGATCAGCTCGCATAAGGATTGGCCGAAACATCTACCATTCGCACTCTAGGGATACAGGACGTCGATCAGAACTTCAACAGGAACTATGCCATACTCTTTAGTATACGGAATGGAAGCCGTGCTTCCCATTGAGGTGGAAATTCCTTCGCTAAGAGTAGTGTCCAAAGCCAGTATTTTAGAAGCAGAATGGCAGAGGAACCGAATGAAAAAATTGCTCCTGTTTGATGAAAGAAAGCTACAAGCTTTGTTCCATTTACAAGGATATACCAAAGAAGGATAGCCCGAGCGTTCAATAAGAAGGTCAAGACGCGGGATCTCAGAGAAGGGGACTTGGTTCTTAAGGAAATCAGGGCTCCTATCTTCGTCCCAAGAGGTAAGTTCAATCCAAACTGGTCCGAACCATTTCTGATCAAAACCATCATGACTGGTGGTGCAGTTATTATTATGGATTTGGATGGCAATGTGTTCTCCCCTCCAGTAAACCCTGATTAGGTTAAAAAGTACTATCCTTGAAGTAAAAATAAAGATAAAATAAAAACTTACTGAGTTAAAAATAGAAAAGGCAACTTAGGCAAAAGTTAGAGTATCCCGCAAGGCCAAAAACCTGAAAGGGCGACCTTGGCAAAAGTTAGGGCATCACAAAAGGAGAGTGTCAATACCCAAGAGTAAATCAAGCTCAAACTACGTTAAGGTCTTATTCCACTTTCTTGGGATACGTAGGCAGCTTCTTTTAAGAAATTCGACCACATTCTCTATTTTTAACCATCTTTGAATATGAGTAAGACCAACACAAACTGAATTTGAATTTTGATAATAAAGTTCTTTAATTGAACAGAAAGACTTTAGATAATTTTGAACCTTCTTTTCATTAGTTTAGCTTTGGATTACAAAGTTTTGAAAATAAAAGGGAAGGCGCGCAAGTCCCAAACTCTACGAACAAAATAAAAAAGGAAAGCTATGAAATCTTTAAAATGAAGTAAGAGGCCTCAAATCTTCCTCCTCTTTATTGCATATTTTCCTTCATCTTTGTCTTTGTTCTCCTTATCCTTCATTAGCCATGTCTTGTACTAGGTAGAAAGCTCATGACACTGTAGCTCCTGTATCTCTATCTGTGAACGAGACGGTCAGGCATCCTGATATAATGCTAGAAACGGGGCTCACAGCACAAATGAAAATAAACGGCCTCGGATACGATGAAAGATGACCTGACTATGACCGAACTGCCGCATAATTCAGTGAGGATAATATAAAGTAGTGTAACGCAGACCAATCAATAGAACACCAGGGTGATCCATGGTAGTCAAGTCATGGCATGAATCCGCCACTAGGGGCACTGCCAAGTGATATCTTGGGCAGTCAGAGAAGAGAGGTACTATCGTCAGGCTGCCTCGATACTGCATATCTTCTAATAAGGGTGGTAAAGGAAAGCTGCAGCACTGTGCCTATCAGTAGGTGGTTTCTGTACAAGATTTACCTTCTCCATCTGCCAGATCTACTGTAAAAGTTAGATTAGTAAGAGAAAAGCCTTGACAAAAGACTGATGAAGAGAAGGGTTTGAGCTTACCTGAAGAAGCAAGGGGCTGCCGACAAAAATAATGGTCTCACCACGATGATCAACATCTAGACCCAGTAGTGTCTCAGCTAAGACAAGTGGTACAAAGTCTTTTCTCGTCCACATCTGACCTGCGATGTCAA
>JAULJZ010225572.1:0-17333 GCA_032270985.1 Heliamphora pulchella
CCGGCCTGTCGTTTCTGCCCATGGCTGCGCTCGGCTGGCTCATGGGTGTTGCTAGAGGTCTGCGTCTGCCCCTGCCTGTTCCTCTTAGAGCCTGAGACGCGGCTCTTCTCGGGGTCCTGAATACGTCGATCAGGTCAAGTGTCCTTCCTCGAGCCACGACTAGCCTGATGCCGAGCAACGTCTCTCCCCCGATTACGGTTGGACCTTTCACGGTTGGCCTCCAATCGTTCAGTTCGAGCTCCTGGCGAGCGCCGGTTCATTTGAGCCTTCATCTTGTTGAGCTCTTGTTGGAGTCTATCCAGCTGCTCGTCCCTTTTGTTTAGCTGGTCCGGATACCCTTCTAGGACTTGCTGCATGGTGAAACGTGCGGGGAAGACCCCTGCCGAGGGTGTTGTGTCATTGGAATCCCCAACCTGGGTCTGTCCTCTTCCTTGGTTGAGCCTAGCTCCACCAATATGAACTTTAGAAGCCACAGGGTGTCCTCTTCCACGGTGAGTTGCATGAGATGCTCCTGCTCGTGGTGCTGGTAGATCCCTCGGCTCTTCTTCCACGCGGTGCCCCCGACTAGCCATGGAGGTGTTCTGGAAAATTCCCACAGACGGCGCCAAATTGTAGAGTATCAGGATAGAGATCTACTGGTTCCGTCCAAGCTGGCTGTGATGTCAGGGGAGAATGCCGCGTGAGTGCCTGTACAAGAAATGTGTGAGATGCCCGCCGGTGGCTTTATACCGGTGGACCCTCCGACGATCAAGTCAGGCAAAGGGTTTTTAGAGAGAAGGAAAAGCTTGAGAGTAAATTTCAGCAGAATTTTGGCTTAGTGGAAGAGAGCCTACCTTTTCTTCTGAAGATGTTAGCTATTTATAGGTGAAAATATACTTGACCCGCCTGTGGGGTCCGACCTGACCCGAGCAGATCGGGTTGTACCTCTTCTCTCTGATCAATGCATAGCAATTAATGTCTTGATGGTGACTTATCAGAGCCATCATTGAATATCTCTGCAAGATATCTCTGCAGATGCATTTTGTCATATCTAGACGTCCATCAGTATTCAGGTTTAGCCTAGGCTAAACTGCAGGCCTAATTTGGGCTAGGGCTAAGCCACCCCTATTTGACCATTTTACCCCTGAATTGACTTATTCATTATCGATCTCTCATCTACGTACTACTTCTCGAGTCTATGTTCCACGGGACACGATTTTCAAAGTCACCTATCCAGCTCATCTTAGTGACCAAGCATCTTGCTTTGCTCGGCAATAAATGCCGAGCATCCTTCCAATAGCGCCGAGCATCATATCTTCGGGATTTGGGAGCCGAGCTCTCTAGTGCTCGGAGACATTACCATATAGCTCGGCCTATCGTCTGATCTGATGTGGACATGTCGAGGGACGTCCCGGGCTGACGTGGACTGCTGCGCTGCACGAACCTCCACGCGTGCTCCACGTGGTCTTGGTCGGAACTTGATCCCCTTCAGTTAATATTAACAAAAATTAAAAAAATAACCCCTAATATAAAATAGTTATATATCAATATAATTTTAAATGGACGTCCTCAAATAATCTTCCCACATTGGGAAATTCAAAAAGCAAAGGGGTTGTTCGTCTTATAATAAGCGCCAGCTGTTCTGTTGGTTTTCCAACTTCAGCTGCTTGTCCCACATTGGACAGCTAAAGGGATCTCATATGCTTCATACTCTATAAATAACTCTTAAGCTTGCATTGTTGAAGTAAAAAAAAAAACAGTTGAGACTGCGCAGTAGCGTGTTTCTACTTTATAAAATTTATTATAAATTTTTCATTTTGATATTCGAATTAAATTAATAATAAACAAACAAATACATATTTTTAGGGAACCAGTACCAGTTCGGTAATGAACCTGTTGAAATATCCGTTAGTGTTTGTAGCGTAACGGAATCGGCCGGTTTTCAAGCATTTTTTGTCTCACTGATATATCGATCTGTAGTCGAATTGGTACTTCGATTTTCCGTTACGAACTGGCCGGTTCGTGACGTAGCGGCCGAGTTTTAAATCCTTGCCCATAACAAAGCATCCAAGTCCAAACAGGTCATCGGGTACAGGCACGCAAATGGAAAAATGGTTTATAAGTTGTGACGGTTCACGGAGGCTCCCTCTCAGCAACCTAACAGGGACCTTCCAAAAGCGTGTGGTGGATGAATCAAACATCACTCCCCAGTGAAGAATCATCATGTTTCAATCTCAGCTCGTTGGTGATTAAGGCACCACGCACCAAACCTCGAAAGAAGAAGACGAAGAAAAGCAAGAAGAAGACCTCTCACCATACCTCACCCCCTTCGGACCCGAAGAACCAAATGCAAACCACCTTGCAAGAAATCCACCAAGCACCATAATGTTTCCAACACAAGCTAAGGCCACAAAAACAAGAGCTGGAAGAAGTCAACCTAGAATAAGTGGCACCGCCCGTCCAATATTCATCTGTAAAGATCTACCACCCGAACGCACGCAAGCCCTTCTTTCACTCATCATTGAATACATGGATGTTTTTGCCTGGAACTATGCAGAAATGCCGGGTTTAAACCCTTTTGTCAGTGTCCATTGCCTCAATGTTCTCTCATCTGCACGACCAATAAAGCAAGGTGTTCAATTCTACAAGCCGAAAGTCGATATGAAAATCAAAGACGAAGTGGTCAAACTACTAGAGGCCGGTTTTATCCAAGCCATCCAACATCCTGCTTGGTTATCCAGCATTGTACCAGTAGTGAAAAAGAGTGGGCAACTACGAATTTGTGTCGATTTTCGCGATTTAAACAAATCGTGCCCCAAAGATAAATTCCTGCTGCCCAGCATTGATACACTCATAAATTCGACGGCCGAACATCACATGTTTTCTTTCATGGATGGTTTCAGTGATTACAATCAGATCAAAATGGCCCCGAAAGATGCACAGAAAACGGCATTTCGCACCCCCATAAGAAATTTCTCGTACACCGTCATGCCATTTGGATTAAAAAATGTCGGACCGACATATCAACAGGCCACCAAGACATGATGCACAAAATGTTGGAATGCTACATTGACGACATGGTCGTCAAATCTAAAGATGAAGATGGGGCACCTCCAAGATCTCCAATGAGTCTTTGAACAATGTAGGTGCTACAAGTTGTGAATGAATCTCTTGAAATGCGCATTTGGAGTCACATCAAGAAAGTTCCTCGGATGCGTTGTACACAAGGTTGTGAAAATCGGGATCCTATGTTAAATCGTTAGAGGGGTTTACACGATCGGATCGAGAATCGTAAAATTCTACTAATAAATAAAAATACATATATAATAATTTCTATATAGTTATAATTTCTTAAAAGTGGACACATAAAGATGTAAAAAATTATGAAGAATCATAAACCAAGTAATATCATAAAATTATAAGAATTCGAATTTCTACACTACATGAAACAAAAAAGAGTAGAGAAATTTTAGGATAGAGCATTTTGCATTATACAATAGTGATACAAAAAAATAAAAATAAAAAAAATGTGAAGAAAATTAAATTTAAAATAGATTGGTAATGCAAATTGAAATAAAGAAAAAGAGTTTTATGCATCACAAAAGTTTAAAAAAAAATGTAGTTGCAATTTGCAATAGCAAAAATTCTTCAAAAGGGGGAAAAGAATAGAAGAGTTATGTGTTTTATAAATATCAAATTTGGTACTAGTAATCCAAAACCCATTAACTTATCCAATCTAATAACGCAAGACAAACGAGGGATCAATAGTTTGAAGAGACAAAGTGACCAATCCTTACAAGGTGAGTCCTACTTCCCACATATATTTTGGCTTAATTCAATCCCTTTAATCCAGCGTAACAAAAATAAGTCTTTAAGCCACAATCATAAAAATAACAACATTTGGGCACCAAAACTATGTTTAAAATTGGATCGGTAGGATCGGGATCCAAATCAGATTTCCACGATTCATTAAGATCCTACTACCAAAATCATAAGATTCTACCTTTAAGGGATTCTCTATACGATTCGAATCGATTTTGCCAAAATAGATTGTACAATCATAGGATCCGAATCGGGATTTTGACAACCCTGGTTGTACACCGACATAGAATTGACCCAGACCTCGCCAAAATCAAAGCCATCCGAGAAATGCCCAAGCCAACAAATGCCAACTAGCTGCAGATGTTCCTTAGAAGGGCCTCATACCTGCGGCGCTTCATCCCCGCCATGGCAGAGATCACTCAACCTTTCAGCATCTTATTAAAGAAAGGCACAAAGTTTGAGTGGAAGAAAGAGCATGAACAAGCATTCTAAAACATCAAGGCTGCTCTAATGTCTCCTCTCACCATGACACCACCTCAGCAAGGTAAACCTATTCTCTTTTACATTACTTCCACACCACGATATGTTAGCGCATTGCTAGCACAAGAAATAGATGGGGTTGAACGACCAGTATACTACATCAGCCGAGTCATACAAGGGTCTGAGTCCAGGTATCTATCTGCCCATTGAGCGCCATTGCTAGGCTTTAGTGTTCGCGGTTCAAACATTACGACACTATCTCCTATCTTTCACTACCCACCTAATAACAAAATGCGACCCTATCCGGTACCTCTTCTCACGGCCAGCCTTGACCGAAAGTCCAGCAATCTGGCTTCTGTCCTTAGTCGAGTATGAAATACAATGTCGAGCTCCTAAAGCCGTCAAAAGTCAAGCTCTGGCAGACCTTCTAGCGCATTTTTCTAACAGGAACTTTGAACCCCCATCTGAAGAACTTCCTGAGGATGAGTTTCAAGCAGCTACTCTTCAAGGAACAATCCCGACATCGAAGAAAGAATGGATCCTAAATTTTGATGGCTCGTCAGCAGAAGGCAGAGGAGAAGCAGGTATCGTGATAATCTATCCAAGCAGCGAAAAGGTTAACCTCTCCTACAAGCTGAATTTTCAATGTTCAAACAATGAAACAGAATATGAAGCCCTCATCTTAGGCTTGATGGCTACTTTAAACATTGGAGTAACCTTCCTTTGCATAAAAGGAGACTTTAAACTGGTGGTCAAACAGACCATCGGCGAATACGTCATTAAAGAACCCGCCCTCGCCTCATATAGAACCATTCTGCAACGACTGATAGATCGTTTTTGACAATGCCCAAATAGCCCATGCCCTACGATCAAACAATAGGCATCTAAATGCCTTGGCAACTTTAGCTTCCAAAGTCGAGTAGCTGAAAAGTCAACCAAAATTGAAGTATTCAAGCGGGACCTCCCATGTTCAGTCACTAATATATTCCCTGAAGAACCAACCAATGATTGAAGGACTCCATTAATCACTAAACTTCAGGACCCCAAAGGTACCATTCCAACTAGTGATTTAAAGCACTTCACTCTATATCAGGGTATATTGTACCAACGCGGCCCCTCTGGGATGTTGGCACGTTGTGTTGGATTTCAAGAAGCAAAGTTGAGACTTTAAAAAGTACACGACCATTCTTGTGGGACGGGAGATGTAAGTCTTTATCGGCGTCTACAACGACAAGGTCATTATTGGCCTGAGATGAGCAAGGAAGCCAAGGAACTCCAAAACAAATGCACCCAATGTTAAGCCTTTCCTTCACAAAAGGAATGCAATTTCATTGAAAGGGTAGCAGACTGGCGAGAACAGTACATCGATTATCTGACAGAGCAATCTTTACCTAGAAATCCCAAGGACACAGCCGTTGTAAAAAGCGTGCTACAAGATTTTTTGTTCACCAAGGGCAACTATTCAAGCATGGTTTCAATGGTTATACTTTAAAGTGCCTAACCGGGGAAGAATCAAAGGAAGCACTCAAGCAAGTGCACAAATCAAAGCACCAGGGGGGAGCCAAACTGTATCAACAACTTATACAGATCAGCTACTACTAGCGGACCATGGAAGCCGAAGCATTACAATTTGCACAACGGCACCAAGAATGTCAAGTCCATGGGAACCTAATCCATGCACCTGCCCAAGACCTATCAGCATTGCAAACCCCTTGACCTTTTCACACCTGGGGCCTCGACTTCATTAGACCCGTCACTCCTCCGTCAAGAGGAAATATATAGATCCTAACCGCCTCTGAGCTTTATACCAAATGGGCTGAGGCAATTCCTCTCAAGAAAGCAATTGGAGCAGTCTTGGCCAACTTCATCGGAGAAAACATCATTTACCGTTTCGGGATCCCAAAGGTTCTCACCGACAATGGCACCCCATTTGTCAATAAGGTAGTAGGTCAGCTCTTAGCATCATATAACATCACACATCACAAATCCACACCCTACTATCCTTAAGAACATGGCCAGGCTGAGGCCACAAACAAAACATTAGTCAAAATTCTCAGTAGAACCCTCAAAGACTATCAGCAAAATTGAGCTCATGCACTACCGTTGGCTTTATAGGCAAACAAGACTTATAAACGACGGCCTACCCAGATGACACCTTTAGCTTTGGTATACAAAACAGAATGTGTCTTGCCCGTGGAAATTATCATCCCTTCAAGAAGGCTAGCCCAACGTAGCAGCATCTACCATGACACGAAACTCCAAGAACTCAAAGCACTCGATGAGCGGCGAGACAAAGCAAGCTCAAACCTTCGAGTATATAAAAAACGGATCGATCGGGCTTATGATGGACTGGTAAGACCAAGACAATTCAAGGAAGGAGATTTGGTCTCAAAGCCACTACTCATGTCATGAGAGAGACTTCGACCTCAAAATTTGCCCCGAAATGGGAAGGACCTTTTGAGATCAAAGAGGCAAACACGAGCGAATATTACCGATTCGCCGAACCAGGCTGTAATACATCACTAAAGCCAGTGAACGACAAATAGTTAAAATGTACTACCCTTGATAATAAGGAACATGTACCTCTTTGTGGAATGACAAGCCTTCTTTTTCTCTAACATACTGGTTCTTTGCTCACATAACTCCAAACTCTAATATCTCCTAAATGAATTCACTCCTTTACAGGATGATGCAACTATGAGTCAATGGCTCCAAAGCCATTCTCCAACTACAAATGAATGCACTCCTTTACAGTATGATTCAACTAAGAGTTAATGGCTCCTTTACAGGATGAGTCCACTCCTTTACAGTATGATTCAACTATGAGTTAATGGCTCCAAGGCCATTCACCAATCACAAATAAATTCACTCCTTCGTTGGATGATTCAACTATGAGTCAATGGTTCTAATGCCATTCTCCAGTAAAAAAAGAAAAAGAAAAAAAAAAGAGCCAACAATTCCTAACTCCCTAATCTTAAATGAATCTACTCCTTTACTGGATGATTCAAAGAAGAGTCAAATGGCTCCATTACCAATTCTTCATTTAAGAAAAATTAATAACTCTCCATTCCACACTGAAGGAACTCGCTCCATGGTTTAATTAAGAGTCAAGGGCTTCGCTACCATTCTCCACCAACAGTGCAACTTGGGAGAATTCAAAATACATTCCTAAAACTACAAATCCATTCTCTTAAGTGAGTATAAGTCCATTCTCCAAGTCCATTTGAGATAAGTTAAGTATCTTAAGTGATTTCATTAATAGTCAAGGGCTTCATTGCCATTCTCCACCCACAATGCAATCTGGGAGAATTCAAAGTACATTTCTAAAAGTGCAAGTCCATTCTCTTAAGTGAGTATAAGTTCATTCTCCAAGTCCATTTGAGATAAGTTAAATATCTTCAATAGCAAGTATGAGCATACATGAGAAAGCATGAGAAAAGAGAAGAAACACAATCAATTCATTTCTATGATCCAAAAAAGTACAAGTACAAACGCAACAAACTATTAAGGCTCACTCAAGCATCTTATTCTCTCAGACAAAGACAAGTCTAAATCAATCTGGCTAGTACGAAGATCTCCTAGGGCTCTAAAATGGGTAAAAAATAGAGCTATCCTCTCCTCAACCTCAACGGCTAGCCGAAACAACTTAACTAATTGCTCATTCGCAGCTGTAAGCTTAGCTAGTAATGTTGGTGCCTCTAAGACCCGTCTCAAAGGTTGCTCTAACAAATCAACCTGAAGGGCCATCTTGCAATCATTCATCGTCATCATCATCCCTAAGGCATCATCACCAAAAAGACTTCAAAGAGTCCTATGCTCCATAACACCTAATAACTTGCTGAAACTCTCCAAAAAGGATGTCGCAAATGGATGAGTCAAGCTGGGAACGCGAACAAAAGTTTCTGGCCATCTATCGAAATATGCTCCAACCTATTACAAGCAGCAGCATCTGTTAAGGAATGAAAAAGCTACCGAGGATCCAACACAATTTCCGCACCACCAGCATGAGTAATACGAGTGACCCGGTCCGCAGCTCGAGTAATGGTCAAACCATTCCTAAACTCACAAAATCTCTAGAAGGACCTGCCACAGCCGCTACAACTGTGTTGTCCAAAACAACCGTGTTAGCTGAAGATGAAGCCCCAACAACGGTGCTGTCCACAACAGCCATGCGAACCAAAGATGAAAATACACTACCGGAGCATGACGAAAGAGAACTAGCAGGGACAACTAGAGTCAGCACGCATGATAACACATCATGACACGACGCAAGTGCCTCCATCATATCTCCAACTAACCGTGGCCCATGGCGAATGGAAGCGACAACTACATCTAAACGATAAGACACTGGTTGATCTACCACCCGCATCATCATCATCCCTTCCACTTATGGATGGGCTATATCCATTATTGCTACTCTCATCGGAGGTATAACCGTCAAAATTATCATCAATAATTCTTCAAATTGGTACCTTGCTTGTTGTTGTCCTCCAGGAGTTCACTTCAATCATTTAAACACGGTCTGCATTGGACTTAAAGGTGCATCACCCTCTACTGGTGCCATAAGGACTGGGCCTTCTCGTCTTTCTGTCTCCCATAAACAAAAACGGAGTTTGGAGGCGATTAGAGGTGAGGAAGCACCTCATGTTCCTGATGGTGATCACTAGTACTAGGCTCCCTTTTTATCGGGCGATGATGAGTTTTGGGCTAGGGTCAAGAACTTTTCTGGTAATGCTCAGTGGAAGACCCTCTCCTAGCGAACACAAAGGCTCAATTGGATGGAGGATGTCTTGCTCTTCCTTCTGTATTGCGGTTTTGTGTGGAGAGAGAAAACTTTCCGTACTCTTTACCATGTTTTGAGTACTGTGTAAAACCCTTTGCTTCCATCAATGCATGAGCGCTTGAGATAATGGCTAATGTTGAATACGAACGGCGCCTGTTAGACATGGGACTTCTTGGCACAGTGATCAGTCCCTTGGCCACGACTAGCCCCCACAACCAAGCTCGGTTGGACATTATTTTATCACAGTGGAGAAGTGCCACTCATACCTTCGTCACCGGGTTTGGAGAGATTACTCCTATGCTTGAAGATGTATGTGCCTTAATGAGCTTGCTAGTTTTTGGAACTACTCTCTATTCACCAAAGATGGAGTTACCCATTGAGCAGCAGGCTACCATTTCAGCATTGCATGCTGGGTTGTCTATTTCCTAGAAGAAAGGTTCCCATTTTAAGGGAGATGAGGAACTCAGCGAGCAGCCCACTGTCTTCAAAGAATACATTTGAGAGATGGATCAAGTACTAGTTCAGGTACTTGAGCTTCTGGTGCCGGACTAAACCGGAGTATGAGAGGCAGACTTTGCATGGGTTCGAGGGGCCGAGTCTTAACAGTCAGCACCATTTGGCAAGTTTTCTTGCCTTGTGGCTGAGTCGAGTCGTGCTGGTTGGGCAGCCTTTTGATGGCATTAACCCAAAAGTATTTCCAATGGTTGCAGTTCTGATGAGTGGGTGTGATGTGGATGTGGCTTCTCTATTTCTTGGCACCCTCTATTGGCAGCTTGATTCGGTCAAGACTTGCATGGAGCGTTCCCTTGGGCGGTATGACGTGCCCACCTTTTTATGCACCTTATTTCTACAGATGTTCTTTTATGAAAGATATCCACAAATGGCATCGAAGCCGGAGGTGGTTAACACGTCGGAACCTTTGAGGGCATGTTTGGCTAGGTGATTGGAAAAGCGCAGCAGCAGTAACTTGGCTGCTTGTGATAGACCGAGAGTTAGATTTTGTCTTTCAGTCTTATCTTCGGCCGATGGATGGGGTGATACCGAATATATGCAATTATGACATACAGTGCCGAAGACAGCGGTTACAAGAGAGAATGCAGAGGCTATTTGTGTTTAAGGGGGATAAGCGCCTCATGGCAAATACTTTGATGTCGCCGAGTTGGCTTCCCACTCTCACTAGTATTGGCGTTCTAGCTGTGGTGGCCTATAACTCTGACAGAGTGGCTAAGTAGTTTGGATTGAATCAAGAGGTACCGACCCGTTGTTCGCCTCAACAGCATATTCATCTTGCTTACAAGCCGTATGTGACTACCAGTAGCGTGACAACTGCCATGGATAGGGTGCATCTAGTCGTTCCTAGCCGTGTTCGGGTTGGCGGTTGTACCCAACACTGGACGACTTTTTGGACGAGGAACCTCGCGTACTTTTGCAAGTATATGCATGGTTCGACGTCTAGTATTCAGTTGGAGCATGTCTACGACACGGATCGGGATCTTTGCCATCAGAAGGAGAAGGATCGCCAACCCGGGGTGAGGAGTTCCCAATCGGCCTTCTACAAGAGGGTGATTATCCATTACTGTCCGGCTGGTACTCGGGCGGGGCATCTCCCAGTGTCTCATGATCTTATAGAGCACATTGTGGCGATTATAGAGTCACTGCTGGAGGATACTATTTCTCGCCCTTCGAGGAAGCGAGCAGATGTGCATCGACGCCGCAAGGCACTGAAAAAGGCTCGAGTAAGTTAACTTCTTTGTTCATTGTACTGCGAGTTTGTCATTAGATTTATTCTTGACGATCTTCTATTGCTTTGTGCAGGGTGACTCTTCCTCGTATACTGTTGCATATGTTTTTGTTTCTCGTTTATCGAGACTCTGTGATATTTCTGCTACTCAGGTATCGAGGCAAGCGATAGTCAAGGAAGAGGCCCGTTTTGAGATATCATGGGCGTATCCATAATTATAGATTTTCCATCTCGCAAGCAGTTGTTTGTTGTTGAGGATGAAGGTGGCAAAAATGATGATTTTGACGGTTATACCTCTGATGAGAGTAGTAGTAGTAAGGGATATAGCACATCCATCAGCGAAAGGGATTATGATGATGCAGGTCGAGTAGATCTTATAGTGTCTCATCGTTTAGATGCAGCTGTTGCTTCCATTCGCCATGGGTCACAGCTAGTTGAGGATGATATGATGGAAGAGGCACTTGCGTCGTGTCATGATGTGTGATCGCGCGTGTTAACTCTAGTTGTCCCTACTAGTTCTCTTCTGCCATGCTCCGGTAGTGAATTTCCATATTTGGTTAGCACGGTTGTTGTGGACAGCACAGTTGTTGGGGCACCATCTTCGGCTAACACGGTTGTTTTAGATAGCACAGTTGTAGCGATTTTGTGGAGTTTAGGAATGGTTTAACCATTACTCAATCTGCGAACCGAATCACTCGTATTACTCATGCTGATGGTTCAAAAATTGTGTTGGATCCTCAGCATCTTTTTCATTTCTTGACAGATGATACTGCTCACAATAGGTTGGAGCATATTTTTTATCAATGGCCAGAAACTTTTGTTCGCGTCCCCAGCTTGACTCATCCATTTGCGACATCCTTTTTGGAGAGTTTCAGCAAGTTATTAGGTGTTATGGAGCATAGGACTCTTTGAAGTCTTTTTGGTAATGATGCCTTAGGGATGATGATGACGGTGAATGATTGCAAAATGGCCCTTCAAGTTGATTTTTTAGAGCAACCTTTGAGACGGGTCTTAGAGGCACCAACATTACTAGCTAAACTTACAGCTGCGAATGAGCAATTGGTTAAGTTGTTTCGGCTAGCCGCTGAGGTTGAGGAGAGGATAGCTCTATTTTCTACCTATTTTAGAGCCCTGGAAGATTTTCGTACTAGCTAGATTGATTTATACTTGTCTTTGTCTGAGAGAATAAGATGCTTGAGTGAGCCTTAATAGTTTGTTGCGTTTGTACTTGTACTTCTTTGGATCATAAAAATGAATTGATTGTGTTTCTTCTCTTTTCTCATGCTTTCTCATGTATGCTCATACTTGCTACTGAAGATATTTAACTTATCTCAAATGGACTTGGAGAATGGACTTACACTCAGTTAAGAGAATGGACTTACACTTTTAGGAATGTACCTTGAGTTCTCCCAGATTGCACTATGGGTGGAGAATGGCAATGAAGCCCTTGACTCTTAATGAAACCACTAAAGATACTTAACTTATCTCAAATGCACTTGGTGAATGGACTTGTACTCACTTAAGAGATTGGACTTTTACTTTTAGAAATGTACCTTGAATTCTCCCAAGTTGCACTCTGGGTGTAGAATGACAGTAAAGCCCTTGACTGTTAATAAAACTATGAAGTGAGTTCCTCCAGTGGATAATGGAGAGTTATTAATTTTTCTTGAATGGAAAATTGGTAATGGAGCCGTTTGACTCTACCTTGAATCATCCAGTAAAGGAGTAGATTCGTTTAGGATTAGAGAGTTAGGAATTGTTGACTCTTTTTTTTTTTTACTGGAGAATGGCATTAAAACCATTGACTCATAGTTGAATCATCGAACGAAAGAGTGGATTCATTTATGATTGGAAAATGGCCTTTGAGCCATTAACTCATAGTTTAATCATCCTGTAAATGAGCCATTAACTCTTAGTTGAATCATCCTGTAAATGAATGGATTCATTTGTAGTTGGAGAATGGTCTTAGAGCCATTGACTCATAGCTGCATCATCTTGTAAAGGAATGGATTAGTTTTGGAGATATTAAAGTTTAGAGTTATGTGAACAAAGAACAAGTACGTTGGAGAAAAAGAAGGCTTGTCATTCCTCAAAGAGGTACATGTTCCCTATTATCAAGGGTAGTACATTTTTAACTATTTTCTGTTCACTGACTTTAGTGATATATCACAGCCTGGTTTAGCGAATCAGTAATATCTGCTAGGGTTTGCCTCTTTGATCTCAAAAGGTCCTTCCCATTTCAGGATAAATTTTGAGGTCGAAATTCCTCTCGTGACATGAGGTCAAGTGGATCTATAAAAAGAAGAAAGGAATAGATGAGAAGGTAGAAACCTTCAAAACTAGACTTGTTGCAAAATGGTTCACTCAGAAAAAAGGGATCGATTATGAGAAAACCTTTTCGCCGGTAGCCATGCTTAAGTCTATCCGAATTCTCTTATCCATTGCTGCTCATTTTGATTACAAAATTTGACAAATGGACGCCAAGACAGCATTTTTTAATGAGAATCTTAACGAGTACATCTATATGATGCAGCTAGATGGTTTCATAGAAAAAGACTAAGAGCACGTGTTTTGCAAGTTTAAAAAATTCATTTATAGACTTAAGCATGCATCTAGGTCTTGAAATACTCGTTTTGATCAGGCCATTAAATCTTATGGTTTTGAACAATGTCATGATGAGTCTTGTGTATACAAGAAGCGTGATGAAAGCGTGGTAGTATTTCTAGTACTTTACGTGCATGATATCTTACTCATCGAAAACGATGTGGGGGTACTATCTTCGGTGAAGGTATGATTATCCGGCCAATTCGATATGACAGATTTGGGAGAAACCAGTCACATCTTAGGGATCAAGGTCATTCGAGATTGCAAGTAAAAAAGATGTTGGGCTTATCACAAGCCAATTATATCAATACGGTCCTTACTCGTTTTAGCATGTAAGATTTCAAGAAAGAGTTTTTCTCTTTCAGACATGGAATCACTCTATCTAAGGATCAGTGTCCTAAGACAGATCTTGAGATAGAGAAGGTGAAGACGGTTTCTTGTGATTCAGTAGTAGGAAGCCTCATGTATGCTATGCTTTGCACTAGACCTGATATCTATTTTGTAGTTGGCATGATTAGCAGATATCAATGTAATTTAGGGTAAGAGCATTGGACAGCGGTAAAACATATAATCAAATACCTGAAAAAAACCATGGATTATATATTGGTTTAGCAGGCAAATAGTCTATTACCCTTGGAGAATACAGACTCGGATTTCCAATTAGATAAGGATTCTAAAAAGTCTACCTCGGGATATGTGTTTACCTTGGAAGGTGGAGCCATAAATTAAAATATCAAGCAGTCCTGCATTGTTGATTCCACCATAGAAGTCGAGTATGTAGCAGCTCCTCAGGTAGCTAAGGAAACCGTTTAGCTTAGGAACTTCATGTTGGATTTAAATGTGGTAGTACACTTTGTGTGTATTAAACATGACCGCATTTGGGTAATTAATTTTATACTGCCTATATAAATTAATTTACAACTCGTGATTATTATAAGTGTTTATGCTCTTAATCCCGAAATAATTATTAAACATGTATATTTAGTTTTCATTATTTTGATTCATTAAAAGATGCAATCTTTTACTGATCATAAGCTCGGTGGATTGGATAACGATATTACATATATGGTGGATATTAATTATTGATGAAATTCACGTCCCGAATAAGGATTGATGATACCCCTTAAGGAAGCTTATAAGTTTTAATTATGTCAAACCCTACAGGTAAATTTTATAATCCAACATATCGAATAAGTTAAACAGAAGGTCTTAAAGAATTATGAAAAAAGTAGATTAAATATTTGTCAGTAACTTAATTTAATCGACAGGTATCTGTAATCTTAATGTGAGGAGAATGATAAGCATTTAATAGCGAGAGCTTGAATAATTGGTTTTGAAGATAAGACCGAGAGTGCAATTACAATTCTTTAATGGTATAAATTGTAATTTATGTTTTTAGAAAATTGTTTCAGGGTTCAAGTGGGTTTTCCCAAATGCATTAGAAATCCGTATTTTATGTAACCCTTAGATCCCTACTATAGCCTATATATATGTCGTCATAAACCTAGCCACCAAATACGAGCGTGTTACATATCAGTCTAAGGTTTCCACGTGTTGTGAAAACCAAAGGATATGGGGCTAGAGAGGATTTTGAAGCACGAAGGATCAACGCCCACACTTTGTTTGTGTCTTCGACATTCGGGAATACAGCAGAAATTCTAGGTTAGAGAAAAGATTGCCAGTTCGCCACGTTGATCTTCATATTCAAGTTTAAGTACTGAAAACGAGATCAAACCAGAAAGATTTCACAAGTATAACTCTATTCCACCTTGTGAGTGTACCGGGTTTCAGTTTTGAAGCTTGTATATCTAGGGTTTTACCGAATGGCGTTTTTGCGGTCTGTTGTTTGATTCAATTCGCATGTATCATCATTGCATCCTGGGATTTCGATCCCTTTGGTTGATCCCCACCAAACTTACAAGCAATCACCCTTCTCCATGGTTGGTTCTTCTCAGAATATCTCCACAGCCAGGTACCCATCAATGCTTAAGATTGAATAGCCAGAAATGAAAAATGCACAAACCATATCTGAAGTCTGAACTTGCTCCAGCTGTGTAAAACAGTCTCAACAGCATTTTCCAAAATGGGCATCTTCATATCTAGATTTATGTTAAAATCATTACATCTTTTACTTCCTTCAATTAGTCACCAATCGAAGCCTTCAATTAAGGAAGGATTTGAACAAGTGAAACGTACGCCCCCAGCATACAACAATTCAACAAGAGATCCAATTTCTTTTAAGCACAATTTATCAGATGTTATTTTGTCTCAACATTGCACTTGATAGAAAGTCTTGATAGATATAAAGAAACAAATTCTACTGCTACTATTAAAGGGGGGAAAAGATGAATAAGAGAACCACCCCAGATTTTCACCCTGCCCCAAGTCACACAATAACTCTCAAAGTTCAGCCAGTTACCCTTGAAGCTGCCTCGTTTGTACAGAAAAGTCAAGCATGGATCGGGGTTTTAAGAACTTCCACTGTTATTCCATTTGCAATAAAAGGAGATTCCATATCAAGGAAAACAGTCTCATATTTTTCATGAGTTGTGATATCCCAAAGGATAGGATGCTTCACACTCCTCATATAGCTGATACCCCGCACATTTACAAACACATAACCACCACTTCTAATTAACAACAGAGACCACTTTCCCACTAATCTGAACAGACTGATTAATCCCCTTATATGAGACAACCAAAGTACTTCTAGCTAATCTTGTATCCATCATATGTTGGATCCCATTTCACCAACTACAAGACTAACTATATTTGCCACTTCTTTTAGATCCAGATTAAAGTCCAGGCAACCCTAGACATTTATTGATGCTATACCCAACATCATAAATCAGTCACAAACATTGAACAAACATTGAGTGATTCACTGAAAAACTTCCTGTTGAATTAATATATATGACCATCCACACCAGGGTTAAGCAGATTGTCTTAAGTATTGTGCCCAAAGATGCCTGCAGAAATTCATTGAATAGGTTCAAATTCAAAAAATCCCCGCAACTGTGAAGTAAAATTGTTCAGGTCCCAAACATCAAATGTCAATTTTTAAATCGTACTCTGACAGTGTCACCGATTCAAAGTTAATATTCATTCTCACATTAAATACAGATAAATCGCATTAAACAGGATAATACTGACAAGCAGAGTGACCAAAATATTAGAACCTATCAACATTTCTCTCAACAAGCCCCTAGCTCGCCGATAATTATGTCTAATCATCAATAAGCATAAGAAAAGCCCAAAACCGATTTAACGGATGGACCTGGCCCGGATTGCTTTGATAGATAGATCGAGCTATTTGTGGTTTACTGAGCTGTTCCTGGACTGCAAGATTTTTGGGCCAAACACTTTGCACATACATAACTGCGACGGGCATCACCCTGAACTCCCACCAGTTTGGTCCATCCTCATAGGCCCTTTCCTCTCCCTTATTACCCACTTCCATTTCTCCTCCCATAAACATCTCCTGTTTTGAAGCCAATGAGCTTTTTCCCCTCACTAAAAGCTGTCAATCAGGATATATTTTGTCATAATTATAGCCTAATTATACAGATTATTCTTTCCTTTTCTGGTAAATTAGTTTGATTCTAATGGCTGAATTTCAGCCTTGTAATTAGGATGTATTTAGGTAACAACTTTGTATATATATAGAGTGGAACCTCAAAGAGGGAAAGGCATTCAGAGAAAGGAAAATATTGACATGGTATCAGAGCCTACCTTTACCACCATTGAATCTCTGAAACCTTAGCCAACCCACCACCAGCCGCTGAAACCCTAGCCAGACTCACCAACCAGTCTCGCCGTCCCTCGTAGCCCACTCAGCGAGCTTCGCCGCTCCTCGTTGCACACCCAGTGAGGCTCGTCGGCACTCGTCGCCCCTCCAGCGACTTTCGCCACCTCTTGTCGCAC
>JAULJZ010225593.1:0-40558 GCA_032270985.1 Heliamphora pulchella
TTATCCTTAATAACCACAGAGTTATTAAAATAAATAAAATATCCGTCTTTAGCCAATCTAGAAACGAAAACTAAGTTTATTTTAATGGTAGGTACATAAAGACAATCTGTCAATATTAAAATTCGATCTCTACCAAAATTGAGAGTGACATCTTCTACTGCAACTACTGTTACTTTGTATTATTGTCCATATGCAGGTAAATTTTCCCATCACTAAGTTGTCGAATTTTTTGGAACTCCTGCAATAAATTGCAGACATGATTAGTGGCTCCCGTATCTACACACCAGGTACCAGTAGATAACACCGCTAAATATGTTTTCACAACCAGTGAACAGAAATTATCGTGTTTGTTATACCTTCTGAGAAATACTGGACATAACTTTTTTCAGTATCGGGTCTGGTTGCAGTGAAAACATCTATCTTTCGGCTTTTTAACACCAGTCCGTGGCCCACTAACTACCCTGAAAAATGTGTCTCTCTGTTTCTTAATCTTTTCTTCTTCATGCCTTTCGGCTCCGAGGAAGAACCTTTTTCTGAAACAGACACATTTCCTGATATTGATGGAATACCATTTGTAGTTAAAGTTATATCTAAGTTACATTTTCAGTCAACATAATTTGGCCCCGTTAATTTGTTTTCTTTGAGTACTAAAGCGAGTGGGTTGAAATCCATTTTAATCCTGAGAATCACATAATTAAAAAATCGTTAATTATGATGAGCAAAACTTTAAATTCATTTTAATTTAATTCCCTCTACCATTTTAAAAATAAATTTGCCAGCAGCTTGGTAACCTGTGAATAGTATGTCACGTTGGGTGGACGTCCACTATCCATCGTAAGATCAGACATGTCCTTTTAATTTGACTATCTAGGCAACTGACCATGTCAAGTAAAATTAAATAGCTGACATAGTTTATGTCCAGTATATAATAACAGTGACTCAGTTGGAGAGGATACTATTATTTACAGCTAAGTGTTAACCATCACCTAATCCCAAATTAATCGCTTTACAATAAATTCTTCAATTGGAGAAGTGATTTACACTAACAATTATTCAGAATTATCCCTAAATAAGGTTTGTACTGGCGATACCGCAATTAATCTGTCCGTTGGGGAGGAAGACCTTACTGCCGACACGCAGGGTTTAATTGCATCGCCTACAAACTGGTGATAGAGACCACGAGATTTATTTGTGAATAAATTTCCTCTCCCACTTAGATTTTTAAAACATTTTTTAGGGTTATAAAAATCCGTTTAATTAAAATAAATTTATTAATTTCGAAACCACACGATCTGAAAGAATCAAATATCTTTTCGTGTATACGATTTTAAAGATTCTGATTTATCAAACTATTTTTCGAAAGTCACACGATCTAAAAGAATCAAACATCTTTCTGTGTATAAGATTCTGAAGATTTTGGTTTATCAAACCATCTTTTCGTGTTTAAATGCGTAATAAATAAAATTTAATAAATACACAGTTTTTCCTTTAGCTTTTTAGTTAAGGTAGTGATTAAAGTTATTTATTTATTTTATTTTTTATTTCACATTTTTTGAAAAATAATAATTTATTTTGATTAAACATTTTTTCATTTAATTAATTCAAAATTCGAAATTAATTCTTACGTTTTTTCAAGATATCCGAAAAAAATCATTTTAAACGTGATATTTTGTAAAAAATAAAATATCTAAAGTTTTTCTATTTAATTAATTAATTAATTAAAAAAACTTAATTTTATTTCTCATTACAAAATATTTTAATTAAAACCGAATATTTGAATTAATTAAATTAACAGGATAAATAAAATCAATAAATATCATCCACGCAGTTAATATATAAAAATAAATTAAACGCAAGATAAATATTCCGATTTTATGATCCGATTGAAACTCTAAAGAGTTTCAGTCTCCTGTTAAAATAAGCTTTCAATTTTTTAGTCTGTATCAAATTCTAGCTTTCCCGTTTATGTTGTGTTTAGAATCCTTTTGGGATTAAAAAACTCCTGGAATTGCTCCGCCTCTAATTGCCGAAACAGATTGAATTGAGGAATCCCAATTTGAAGAAACCACTGGAATTTGTTTGAAAACGGTGGCTTCCTCATGCTTTGTGCCACTTTGAAATTGATTCCCAAAATCACAAAACCGCCACAGTTGGAAAACTTGGAATTGTGCTGAATGGATTTGCACTAATCCCATTCATCCATATAAAAAATCCCAAACTTCTATCCAATCAATCAACCAAAAACCGCTGCTGTGCTTAGCAACTGGCCACTGCTGGAGCTTTTTGAATTGGAAAAAACAGCCACTTGCGGTTTGACTAGGAAATTGCTTTGAGAATAAATCGCTAGGCGTTTGCTGCGGAAAAGCTGCTTGGGAAAGCCGCGGCTCGTTTGGATCAGCGCCTATTGTGTTTCGGAATTGATTGCTCCAGTTTGCTTTCTTCAATCAAAAAAGCCACCGAAAACTTGCTTGGGTTTCGGCGCCTGTTTGGCGCTGCTTGGAGCTTTATTCCGCTGAATGGTGCTGCGGCACTTGGCTTGGACGCCGCACCTGCTGTTGGCGTTTGGGGTAATCACACTGTTTGCTTCTTCAGGCCCGTTTAGAATTGCCGAAACCACTTGTGGCTTTTAACCAAAACAGTGTTGCTGTGCCATGTTTGCTTCTGCGGCCGTTTTGAAGAAACAGCTTTTGCCGCAGCCATGCTTGCTGCTGGCGGCTTCTTTTTATTTTTTATTTTATTTAATCCAGAAAAAAAATCTGTTTGTCTAGAAAAAAATATATCGCAGCTTTAAACCACTAAAACCACTGCCGGTTGCTGCCGCCAACCACTGCCGTTTCTTCTATACTTGTTCTTATTTTTTTTTTTCTAATAAACTAGAAAAAAAAAACTTAAAGAACATAAAATTTTTACATCGAAACTTATGTTCCGTAAGCTCATATTTGATCTAAAATTAATTAATCTAATACGGTCAACCCCTGTAATTAAAAAATTAATTAAATCATTATCCATGTATTTAATCAAACATGGAAATAATGAATGATCATAAAACCGGGATTATAACTCCTGCAAAACAATGTTAGCACAGTTCTAAATCTACCCGGTCCAGATAACTGTAAACAAAAAATAAAACGACTCTTATACCAATTTGTTGGATGCAAAACTGTCAAGATCATTGTTTTTGAAAACGATTAATCGGTAAAAAATTAACTGAACGGGCAAACACCGAAACGGGCTCCAGATAAAACTTTTGACGAAGAACGATCAAAATAAAATCCGTGCAACTAAAGTTAATTTAGAAGAATACCTCTTGTAGATCTAATCTTCAACTACGATTTGATTATGAGTTAAAACTCCACTCAAATCTTCTACTGTATTCTCTTACGCAATCCTGGAACGTAGTGTGGGCTACGATCTTTCGAGAACTCGTACCGGTAGAACCCCGATATATTTGAATCTTGAAAGACAAAAGTAATATCATAATAATATATGAGATATCTAAACTATCAATTCTATTAATCTCAAACTGGTTCAGCTTACCCGCGTATATATAGGGCTACAGTAGGGACCTGGGTAGTAATTATGAGTTAGATTTCTAGTGGGTACCTACAAGCGGTTTATGTAATTATGGAAAGACGTAGCGGTTTCTGCAATTTTCATAAAACACTGAATTACAGTTCACACCACTGAAGAACTATAATTTCACTCTGACCCATAATCTCAAGACCTTCTTGATTGAGCTCCTGTTATTAAATGCTTACCATTTCTCCCCACGTTAAGATTTTCGATACCCGTCAATTAAATTTAATTACTGACAATTTAATTTAATCGGCATCTTGATATTCCTTATGCCCTTCTGCTTAACTTATTTGACCGTCGAATAATTAAATCCACCCGCAGGGTTTGGTCCGGTAAAAACTTATAAGCATCCTTGAGGAGGTATTGTCAATCTCGATCTTCGGGATGTGAATTCCGTCAATAATTAATATTTGCCATATAAATAATACCACTACCCAACTCATCGGGAATATAGACCCATATAAGATCGCACCCTCTAATGAATCAAAATAACGGATATTAAATATACGCAAATTAATAATTATTTCAAGATTAAGAGGATAAGCACTATTCATAATAATCTTGGGGAGTGAATTAATTTTTATAGTCAGTAGTCAGTACTAAATTAATTACCCAAAATGTCCCATTCAATACACACAAAGTGTACTGACATAGAGAGTCAGAACAATAGATGACGCTATTATCTGTTCCCCGTAACCAAGACAGGCCTACTAAAACTCTGTGCGACAGTCATACCAATGGTATATCCATTTTCATCTAAACTGTGAACATAAAACTTATATTCTGCAAGAACCTAAAATCTGGTCTTCTGTGTGTAAGCCGTACTCTACACACCAGATTAAATATTATACAGAATATTGGACATCCATGTATATCAAAGAAATGATACAAATACATTACTCATAAAGATTCTAATAAAATGAAAAATTAATTTTATTAAAAATAAAATTAAATACTAAAAATATGGTTTTCAGTATACCAATCCTAATAGGTAGGACGAGCAACGATCGGGTATGGTTGACGGCTCTGGCCGAGCAATGGTGGGATACCACCAACACCTTCCATTTTAGTACTTATGAGGCCACCCTGATGCCACTGGATTTCGCCCTTATTACCGGCATCTGGGTTGGAGGAGCTCCCATCACGTTTGATCCGACCATCGCCGGCTCTGCCGATGCATTGATGCACTTTCTCGGGGCCATTCCAGCATAGATGGACAGAGACCGGGTCTGATACACCTGGTTTTTTGACTATTTCAGACACTTCCAGTGCACCGAGCCCCACCACTACGAGTGGGTTACCCGGGCATTCTTGATGTATATGTTCGGTACCTCCTTGTTTTCAAACAAGGAGAATACCGTATATTTTCACTACCTGGGGGCCTTGGCTCATCTTAACCGGGTGGCATCTTTCGACTGGGGAGGAGCTGCTCTCGCCACCCTGTACAGCTTCATGAGGACTCTCAGTCGGTTCCCCCAGGAGCTCAGCATCGGGGGATACTGGAGGGTTTGGGAGGTACAACTTGATTTCTGTATATTTCCATTCCTGTCATTATCCATTATTTGACATCTTCTTCCTTGTAGTTGTGGACTTATGAGTTCTTCAGGTTTCATGTCCCGGCGAACTTTGCGGCGGACCCTCTGGTTATTCCCGGTGCAGCCCGGTGGTACCGGGGACTGAAGGTGAAGAAGGCTGGAGGGAAGGATATTGACCAGTTTTGAGTGTCATTGGTCCGGTTGACCCCTGACCAGGTATTTTTACTGCTTACTGAATTGCTTCCTGTTCACTATCCTGTTCACTGCACTGTACTGTTCATATGGACCGCTGCACACTGATCACTGTATTCTGTACTGCGTTCACTGCTCACTGCTCACTGCTCACTGCTCATTGCATTGCACTATTCTTCATTCCGTTCACTGCACTGCACTGGGCACTGATTACTGCACACTGATTACTGCACACTGTATGGTTTATTGTTCTTTGCATTGTACTGTACTTTGAACTGTTGGAGGTCCATTGGGATGTCTGGAGGGGCATGGAGGATCGGGCCGTCACAGATCTGATGCACAACCGGGATATCGCTTCTAGGCAGATCCTGCTGGAGGGTTCATTTGGTAGGGAGTATTATCTAGGAGAGCGGGTGGTCCGCCAGTCGCTTGGCCTGGATCATTTCTGCCTATCGGTGGTTTCTTTAGCCTGCATGCGTCGGACCGATCATCTGAGCCGGGTCGACCTTCTCCTGGAGACAGTGGGGGCCCTGACTACGGAGCTGCTCGTAGCGGAGGGGGATTATATGGCTTGGGCCTGGGCTCATTTGATGGGACCACTAGGACCTGGCCCGGCTGGTGGCAGGAGGAGGCGAGCACTAGAGGATGAGGGAGCTGGTGTTGGTGCAGCTGCCGGTGCCGGAGCGAGAGCTGCTGCTGTTGGAGTTGCTGGTGGAGATGCTGCTGCTGCTAGAGGTGCAGGGGGATGAGGGGTTCAGAGATCCCGTGGGATGTCAAGACTGTGGTATATGGCTTCCCATTCCCTCTGCCGGTTCCTATTCCATTGTCATCGGAGTTTAGGGCTGACATCGGCCAGGTTTGTCTTTTACCTTTCCTTCAGCTACTTATTCTTTTAATAGTTCATTTCTCTTGAACTGCTCTCTTCTTTGCAGATCGATCAAGCTTGGCTAGACTGTACTATGCTAATGCTTACTGGTTTGAGATCTCTAGTCCGGCAGATGGATGCCTCGATGCAAGCAATCGGTGTTGCTTTCACGCCTGTGGCTATTGTAAGTAGTTTACATGTTCTTTTCGGTTTCTTCTGCACTCTTTATCATTATTCTATTTTGAGTTGTACCCCTCTTCCTGACAGCCTCCAGTTCCAGCCACATGCATTATACCGTCGTAGGCTTCGGTTAGGCCTCCTGTTCCGGCCTCAGCTCCCGTTCAAGGCCGTGGATCCCAGGTATCTTCTCGAGCCCATTCCAAAGGGTTAGTTTTGTCTGCTCGGAGCCGATCCAAAGTTGTCTCTTCCTCTGGCAGTGACGATGGTAATGACTTCAACAGACTCTTCGAGGACGACAGCTCAGAGGAGGCCAGCCCCTCCCGTCGAGTCCGCTCGAGGCACACATGAGAGAGAGAGCTTCCCCATTCCCTAATTTTACTTATTTTTTGATACATTTACTTTGATGGGCCTACGTGCCTCAGTTTGACATACTTACATACACTTATTCGATTCATGGGCCTACGTGCCCCAATTTTGCTATTTGTTGGGCTTGGGTGCCCCAGTTTTTACTTTGACATATTTGATATGTTTTTGATGTATTTTGGGCCTTAGTGCCATTTATCTGTTCATCTGTTGCATGATTTTCCTTTATTTGCTGCTCAAATTGCCTTGGATGCATAGTTTAGATGCCACAACTAATACAGATTACACAAACTGCAAATTGACCCACACCGGCCATGTTCAAACATGGCGGTCGCCATAATAAAACATGGCGGTCGCCACTTTCCCAAAATGATAACCTCGCGGTCGCCTGTTTAGACATGGCGGTCGCCTAGTCAATGGAATGATGTCACCGTACTGTACTTTTTGGAATTGGCGGTCGCCACATTGAATGGGCCTTTTGTCGGAATTTTGATTTCTCGCTTTTTCAACCTTATAAATATAGCCCTGGAGGCCCCATTTGCTGTTATTCCAACTCAGATGGCTTCTTCTCTTTCTCCATGAATTTAAGCATTTTCCTACATTAAACATTTGAACTTCACCCCATTTAGCTTGAATGCCCTTTTCTCACTGAGGGCCGTGGAGATTAACAGTCCCTTATTGTCGGCTGCTACTCAACTGTGGGATCCGCTGTCTCACGTCTTTCAGTTTGGCCTTGAAGAACTCTACCCCACTGTAGAGGAATTTGTTGTCATCCGGGACTTGACTCCACGGAGTTTCGCTATCGTTCCCACCCCCTTTTTCTCGGCTCGACAGCAGGTGATGCAACTCTACGGTCTGTTTAGGATGGAGGCTTCTCTTCTGATCTCAGGTGACTACCTTGACATTCCCTAGATTATTGACAAATTCGGTCCCACCGGCGACCTCAGTGACCTTGATTTTCAGCTATGGCGATGCTACACACTTTGCTTCTGCTTTCTAGTCCAGTATCTTCTTGCACCTTCTGATGGGCGAGTTAGTTGCGCCTTGGTTGACATTGTAGGACAGATGTGAATGGGGAGGGATTTTGTGCCGCTTGTTTTAGCCGAGACACTACTTGGCTTAGACGCTTTTCATCGTGGTGAGACCACCACTTTTACTCGCAGCTCCTTACTTCTTTAGGTAAGACCAACATCTTTCTCCTTATCAAGTCCACTATCATACTGCAAAGCCTTTCTCTTACTGTTCTAACTCTTGCTACAGATCTGGCTGATGGAGGAGGCAAACCTTGTATAGAAGCCTCCTACTGATAGGCACAATGCCGCTGCTTTCCTTTACCGCCCCCATTATCAGATATGTGACACCGAGGCAGCTTGGCGACAGTATCTTTCCTCTCTGACCAGCTCAAACATTACCTGGTAGTGCCGTTGGTGGCGGATCCCTGCCATGACCTTGACTACTATGGATCATCCTAGTGTGCTGTTGGTTGGCCTACGTCAAACTACCTTTTATTACCCTCATTGGATTATGCGACAGTTCGGTTGCAGTCAGACTATCTGTCCCAATATCCGAGGCCGTCTGTTCTCATCTACACTACGGGCCCCGTTTCTGGCATCGTACCAGAATGCTTGGCCATCTCGCTCATTGATGGAGATGCGGGAGCTATAGTGTCCCGAGCTTCTGTTGAATACAAGACGTGGCTAACATAAGATAGGGAGAAGAAAGATAAAGAAGAGGAGAAACATGTAGCAAAAAGGAGGAGGATTTGAGGATCTCTGCTTTATTTTGAAAAACTTCACAGCTTTCTTTTTTATTTCGTAGAGTTTGGGACCTGTGTGCCCTCCCTTTATTTAAGAACTTTGTAATCTTGATTAAAGTAATGAAAAATTCCCACTTCATGTTTAAGATGGTTCAAATTTATCAAAGCTTGAATGTCTTTATTATCAAAATGCAGGAATTAATTTGCATTGGTCTTACTCAAATTCAAAGTTGATTAAAAATGAAGAGTGCGGTCGGACTTCTTAAAAGAATCTGTCTACGTATCCCAAAAAGATGGAATCATGCCATAACGTAGTTCAAGCTCAGTTTTCACTGGGGTATTAACGCACTCCTTTTGCAATGCCCTAACTTTTGCCAAGGTCGCCTTTTTGGGTTTTCGGCCTTGCGGGCAGCTCTAACTTTTACTTGAGTTGCTTTTTCGATTTTCAACTTAGTGAGCTTTTATTTTCTCCTTATTTTTACCTCAAGGATAGTACTTTTTAATTTGATCAAGGTTAACTAGAGTGGAGATTATATTTCCATCCAAATCCATAATAATGACTGCACCACCGGTCATGATGGTTTTGATAAGAAATGGTCCGGACCAGTTTGGCTTGAACTTGCCCCTCGGGTCAAAGATAGGAGCTCTGATTTTCTTAGGAACCAAATCTCCTTGTCTAAGATGCCGGGTCTTGACTTTCTTGTTGAATGCTCTAGCTATCCTTCTTTGATAACCTTGTACATGAAACAGAGCTTCCAGTCTTCTTTCATCAAACAAAAGTAACTCTTCCATTCGGTTCCTCTGCCATTCTGCTTATGAGATATTGGCCTCGGCCACTACTTTTAGTGAGGGAATTTCCACTTCAATGGGGAGTACGGCTTCCATCCCATACACTAGAGAGCATGGCGTTGTTCTTGTTGAAGTTCGGATTGACGTTCGGTATCCCCAGAGTGCAAATGGTAGATGTTCCGGTCAATCTTTGTGTGAGTTGATTGTCTTTTGTAGAATTTTCTTGATATTCTTGTTTGCTGCCTCGACTGCCCCATTGGTCTGCGACTGATATAGCGAGGACTTGTGAGCCACTATCCGGTATTCCTTGAAAAGATTTAGAACCTCTCCTTGGAAATGTAAGCCATTATCCGAGATGATTTCATGTGGGACCCCATATCGGCAAATGATATTTTTCTTGACAAACCTAGTAACATGGGAGGCCTTCAGTACCGAGTAGGAGGCCGCTTCTACCCACTTGGTGAAATAATCAATGGCCACTAAGATACACTCATGTCCATTGGATACATTCGGTGTTACTCTGCCAATCACATCGATGCCCCATTCTGAGAACGGTCATGGTGACGCCAGGTTGTATAGCTGAGACGGAGGAACGTGCATAAGGTTTGCGTGAATCTGACACTTATGACACCTCTGTACAAATTGGATACAGTCTATCTCCATTGTCATCCAAAAGTATCCTTGTCGTAGGATTTTCTTGGCTAACATATTTCTGCTCATGTGTGGCCCATAAACTCCTACGTGTATTTCTTTCATCAGTTCCTGACCTTCTTCAGTGTTGACACATAGCTTATTGACCCCAAAATGTCCTCGTTTGTACAGTCTATCACTGCAAATGACAAATTATGCAGATAGTCGTCGTATCGCCCTTTTGTCCATTTTACTGGCAAACTCGGGGTATTCTCCGTTTTCCACAAAGTTTTGAATGTCAAAATACCCTGGAAGATCATCAGTGCTTTCTTCAATGGTAGTTGTCATCTCGTATGCCGCTTTCTTTTCTGTTCAATTATCAAGGGCCTCATTCGGACTCTAGGCGGTATGTTAATCATGGATGCTAGGGTGGCCAGTGCATCGACGTACTTATTCTGCAATCTTAGCACATGGGTAAAGATTATTGATTTAAAGCACAGTATTAGCTTCTCTAGCTCTTGATGATAGAGAATCAAAGTTAGGTCCCTAACCTTCCATTCTCCTCTTGCTTGTGAAATCACCAGTGCTGAATCTCCGATGACTTCTAGTTTTCTTGCCTCTAGTTCTTGGGCTGCCTCCAATCCAGATAAACATGCATCATATTCAGCCTGATTATTGGTGACTTCAAAATCTAGTTTTAATGATAAGGGGACATGCGATTCGTCGGGAGTGACAAGAAGGACTCCTATTCCATAGCCATATTGATTGGATGGGCCATCAAAATATAGAGTCCACATGTCATCCCTGACTTCCATCAGCTGTTCGTTAAGAAACTGAAACTTCGTGTCTTGACCTCCTTCAACTGGTTGGTCGGCCAAAACTTCTACCACTGCTTTGCCTTTGACTGACTTCCGGGTAACATATTGGAGATCAAACTCAGATAATAACAGCAACTATGGCCCGCCTTTCTGTCAGTGCTAATTTTTCGAACAGATACTTCAACGGGTCCATCCGAGAGATGATGTTCACTGTGAAAGACAGCATGTAGTGCCTTAATTTTCGGGAAGCCCAAACTAAGGCCCATCTAGTCTTTTCCAGCGGCCTGTACCGTATTTTTGACCCGGTCATCTTCTTACTTAAGTAGTAGATAGCCCTTTCAATTCCAGTTTCTCCTTCTTGTGCCAGCATACATCCCATAGCTGAGTCAGTCACTGACAAGTAAAGAATCAGTGACCTGTCAGGTCCGAAAGGAGCTAGAACAGGTGGATTTTATAGGTACTGTCGTACGACATCAAAGGCGTCTTGGCATTTCTGATCCCATTCGAATTTGACTCCTTTCTTCAGCAAATGGAAGAGCGGCTCACAGGTAGTTGTCAACTTTGTGATGAACCGACTGATGAACTGGATTTTTCCTAGAAAGCCCCTAATTTCCCGCTCGGTCTTCGGAGGAGGCATTTTCAAAATTACTTTGATCTTCGAAGGGTCAACTTCAATGCCTCGTTGAGTGATCATGAACCTGAGAATTTGTCCGATAGTGACTCCAAATTCACACTTATGCGGGTTGAGCCGCATCTTGTACTTTTAGATCCTTTCAAAGAACTTTTGCAGTGCTGTGATGTGGCCATCCCGGTCTTTTGATTTGACTATCATATCGTCCACGTACACCTCGACCTCCTTATGTATCATGTCATGCAGTAAAATAGTGACAGCCCTTTGATAAGTTACCCCTGCATTTGTTAAACCAAATGGCATTACACGATAACAATAGGTGCCCCAAGGCGTGGTGAATGTCGTCTTTTTTCTGTCTTCGGGATCCATCAGAATCTGATTGTATCAAGAGAAGCCATTCATGAATGATAACAGAGCATGTCCCGCTGTACTGTCAACTAAGACGTCAATGTGCGGCAGCGAAAAATCATCTTTTGGGCTAGCCTTGTTGAGATCCCAAAAATCCACGTAGACTTGGATACGGCCGTCCTTCTTTAAAACCGGTACAATGTTGGCTACCCATTTCGGATACTCGATTACCATCAAGAATCCAGCGTTGATCTATTTGGCAACTTCTTCTTTGATCTTTAGAGCCCATTCTGGCCAAATCCGTCTTAATTTTGGTTTGACCAGTTTAGCATCAGGGTATAAGTGGATATGGCGCTGGACAATATCAGGATCAATTCAAGGCATATCTTCGTAAGATCATGCAAATACATTTTTAAATTCTTTTAATAAAGTTATTAATTGTTCTTGTTCAACTATGGATAAAGAAGAACCAATTTGAACATTTTGTGGGTTAGTTTCATTACCAAGATTTATTGACAAAGTTTCTTCAATTATTGGTTGGGCACGCATTTCTTCTTCTCTTTTTATTAAAAGTTTTATTTTTTCGGGGATATCCCCATTGAATTCAAAATCATCAAAAAGCGTATGAAATAAATCAAACAAAGCAGAGTAACTGAAAATATTGTTCATTTCATCAAAAACAGAGGGGATTACAAACTCAATGGTAAAAGCATGGAGAGGAGCATCAACGGATGTGCCCTCTACTACAGATTCTAACTCAAACTTGGATTTAGGATAGACAATGTGTACATCATCAGACTCGATGGTCCAATTCTTTACTTCCTTTGTGGTTGCGTCGACGATGAGCATGGTGCAGTCTGCCGGTGTGCTGACACCCATCATAAAGTAGTCCTGATCAGTTATTTATAGATGAGCCATCTTCTCATTAAACAGCGCTTCCATGTCAGTACCATCGAGCTTGTCGGCCCAGTCTTCTTCCTGAACCCTCTTTTCTTCCTTCTCTCCTTCCACTATTTCTTCCTCTTTCGTGTCAGATAGCTGGTGATTGAAAAAGATCTCCAACCCTGGTAGCTTTTGATTAGTTTCTTCGTCGATCCATGGCTCTGAAAAATAGCAATATAGGAAATCTTCCCCTTCCTTGACAAAGTACCCATTATGCGTTCCGAAATAATTGGCCTTTCACCCCCTTCTAGGCCCTCCCAGATCTTCTTCCGTTGGTTTATACCTGAGACCAAAATAGTACGAAGTCGACAATGCCTGAATGGGTTTCGGGATTCCCTGTAGTTTACGTCCCAATCCCATGCCAAGAAGAAAGACATTTTCCTCATTATTATTATAGCCCGCGGGTTAACATACTTTTCTTCTTCATTCATCAGCATCTGAACAGCTTGTTCTTCATCAAATCGAAAACCATTGATCAACCATTGATCAACACCATTGTTCTTCCAAAAGAGTTGTGCCCTCTCCTCCTCTCGGAGGGTGAAAGCTGTCTTCTCCGTGGATAGTCAAAACTGTCCCGTTCTTTATCAATTTCAGTTTTTGGTGAAGGATAGATGGTACCGCCTGGACATTTGGGTCATGCAGCCACGGCCTTCCCAACAGCAGATTGAAGGAGGCCGGCACGTCTAGCACGTGAAACTCAACTAACGTCTCCAGAGGTGCTACTGAAATGGCAGATGACGCCAGTCCTAGTACATCCCTTCTTGTGTTGTCATAGGCTCACACCCCTTGATTGCAGGGAGTTAACTGGTCGAGCCTCATCCCTAAGCAGACGTTCATTCTCAATGGGCAAACGTTCAAGGCAGACCCGTTGTCAATGAGGGTTACTGGGACCCTTTTTTGTAGGCACTTGATGGTGATGTGAAGCGGCTTGTTGTGACTTTTTCCTCCAGCGGGCAAATTCTTATCAGAAAAGGAAATGACTTTTGGTTTGGTGGTTAGCAGAATAAGCCCAATGAGTTGCTTGGTGGTTGCATCTATCGGGGCACTGGCCTTGTTCAACACTCTCAAAATAGCTTGCCTGTGCTTATGCGAAGCCATCAATAAGCCCCAGATACTGATGTTGGCTTGTGTCTTTTTCAACTGTCTCAATACAGCATCCTCCTCCTCCTCTTGATCTGTCTCTTTCCCTTTTCCACTTGGCTGTCCCTTCTCTAGCAGAGCTGGTTTAAAGTGTCATCCACTTCTAGTTAGGTGTTCCACGCCATTTTCGGGATCCCATAACCCTGGCATCACATTATCAGTCTATCTCACTTCGTTTACGTGTAGAGGGCTTTCAAACGCCCACAAATCATTTAAGTTACTAACGGCTGCCCTTTCCCTTCTTTCCTCGTCATCTTCAATTGCCCATGTATTATCAATTTCCTCCCAGATATCCTCTTCAATGAAATTCATTCGCTGTTCCCGAGCAGTCCAGAAATCAATCCACTCTACTCCATCTGATTTTTACACGATTCTTACTAGTCAGTAGGACTGCATCTCATCGACGTACACTTTCTCCTCAAAAAGTTGGAGAAGGGTGATTCCGTCGAGCACATGGCCAAACCCATAAGGTCGACTCGGGAAATCCAATGGCCAGTCATTTTCTTCATTGCTCTCCTCCTCTTGTTGGTAGGTTTGAATTATCGGTAGATATCATTCCCAGGCATTGTCATTCCATTCTTCCATCCTATCTCGACTGCCTCTAATCATCATGAATGAGCATGCTGTCTGATCCTCAGTTATTAAAACATGAGGGCGTGGTAGGTGTATTGAACAGATGTGCTAGCTTGGGTCCTCTGATTCCCCCAAAGATATGTAATTTATCCTAGCTTGCCTGGCATGATTCAGTAAGGGGTTGGTTGTTACATTCGGTTTTGGAGCACCGGATGGTGGCGGGGTCACTTTGTTGTCAATGAGATTTTGGATCTCATACCGCAGCCTCATGCACTTATCAGTCAAATGCTTAGGACTTTGATGGAAGGAACAATATTGGAAAGCATTGAATCTCGACGGCAGAGGATCGGGTACAGGCATGTGGTCTAACAGTTTGATGAGCCCTTTCTCGACGAGTCGATTCAGAGCGGTGGATAAAGAAATGTTAAGGGGAGTAAACACCCTCCTTGGCCTCTGTTACTATTGCCTTATATCTGACTATTGGGCATTATTGGACTGTTGGACGGAAGAGGATGGGTTCAGTAGGTTTACCTCGTTTGAGCTGGACATGAGATTGGTTGTAGCAGATTTGTTTTAATTATTCGTGGGGAAAGTCCTTCTGGGCTTCCGGCTTGGCTTGATCTTTTTAATATCCCTAAACTGGATTGCATCTTCTATCTGAACCCCAGCATCAAATAACTGCTCAAATGTAGAGAGTGGCTGCGTGATCAAATAACGCTTTAACGGGGACTGCAGGTTTTTCACCACTATCCTTACTTGTTCTTTCTCAGAGGGCCGATTTGTCATTGTGGCAGCCTTACCCTCTACCGGGTCAAAAAATCAACAAAAGACTCTCGGTTCTCCTGTCGAGTCGTTTTGAGCTCTCGGGTAGTTACGTCCAGTTGGACATTGTAACTATACTGACTGATGAAAGCCATAGCTATATCTTCCCAAGTTCTGGTCTTTGCTACATCGAGCGAGAGGAACCATTTCTGGGCTGCCCTAGAAAGAGATCAGTGAAAAAGCTGAGCCTTCAATTGGTCATCAATTTCCATCGGCGAGAGGGTGCCAACATACATTCGGAGATGAATTATGGGGTCTCTGATTCCACCAAAGTTCTCCATGTCTGGAATTTTAAACTTTTTTGGTAGTTTAGCGTCGGGGAACAAACATAGCCCTCTAACATCTAGCTTGTATTCTTCAATCCCTTTGGCCATTCTAAGGACTTTTTTCATTTGGTCAATCTTCTCAATCAATGCAGATTCTCTGGACTGCGCAGTGTTTTCTTCCTTAACTACTACCTGACGAGGGATCCGTGGTGGTAGTGGAACAACTTGCGGCCCATCGGGGACCTGATTGTCATCCCAAAAATCTTCTGCATTCTCATTCGTGTCATCTGGTTGCCTGTTCACAACAAGGATACGGGCCTGAATCGCCCGAATCTGTGCCTGACATTGCACTCGAGCCTGGGTCTATTGCTTTACTGCTCTCTGTATATCAGTGATCGCCCGTATTAGGGCTGCTAGATTCACCTCATTTTTTGCCATTTCAGTTGACTCAGTTGGCTGTTCGGATACCCTACAAAGTTTGCCTAGTCCTGACCTCACCCAAACATGTACTGTCTGTACTTCTCTCGGCCCAATGGTAAACTCACAAAGAACACTTGGATCGTAAAAAGCAGAATAATCAGTATCAAATAGTTCTCGGGCAAACATTCTGACAGTAGATAGCAGATATCTCGGATTCTCAAAGCAGCAGATCATGAGCGAATAAGCACTGAGACTGAAACAATGCCCCTGTCGGGCTCGTGCCGGCGGCATAACAGGGTACCCAGAAAACCAGAAAGACGGTTAAAAAGGGGAATCAACTAAATTTTAGGGGGAAAGCTCATCTAAAATGGGAAAATGGACATCAATTGGGCAGGGAAACAGAGCTACGTTGACCGGACTAATTCGACCTAAAAATTTTAAGGGAAAACGAGCAGCATGACGGTAGGAAAATAACTCTCATGGGTATGACAAGGGTTTGAAAGAAACGAGCCTATGTCAAGGGGGGTGGAACTAACGACCCGAAAAGATCACGGGGGAGAGAGAAACTACCCTAGAGGCTTTAAAACGAAACAAGGGCATAACCCCAGGAAGAAAACCACTGTAAGAAAAACTGAATATGGTGAAAAACAAACTCGGGTAAAAATCCAAAGGAAAAGCTAACCTAAGCAAAGGATAACAGAAGACCCGGGTCGAACCCAGAGAAAGAACTAGCCTAAACTTGATCAAAAAAATACTAACAATATACAAACAAAACATACAATGAAGAAAAACATATAATCCTACTAACTAAACATGAATTTGTTAAAAATAAGCTAAACAATTCTAAACATGCACTTAAAGAAAATAACCAAAACATGCATAACATTAACATAGTGAATTAATAAAAGAAATTAGAAATGCAATAAAAGATATACAAAAGAGAAAATTCTATACTAAAAGAAAGTTTACTTAACAAAGAAATTTAAAATAAGGGTTTTATAACAAGAGGGTTTGAAGAATTGAATGAAAGAAGAGCTTTGCAAAAGAAAAATTATAAAAGGGTAGGAAATGTTGTTAAGTTAGTGAAAAAGAAAGCCTAACTATCTACATATTATACTTTAAAACAAAAGAAAATAAAATAAAAAAAAAACTTATATTAACCAGACAAAGAAAATAAAAGAAAATAAAATAAAAAATATATATTTATTAACCTTTAAAGATTGGCTTAAAAGATTTTTGTGATTTTTGGGTTTAGTAAGAGAAAAAGAAAGATAACATAAAGTTATAAGAAAATAAAGCTATAAAAAGAAAATAAAATGGAGCTTAGAAGAAAAGCAAATACTAACATTAAAAGAGGAGTGCCAAATGGGGGCATAATAAGAGAATTAAAGCTAATAATAAAAACAAAGAAGAAATGAAATGCTTAGAAAAGAAAATCACATTACTATAAAAAAGAAAGAAAAGAGAAGAAAATAAAGCTATTAAAAGAGTACTAAGCTAATATTATAAGAAAAGAAAATAATGCATTAAAAGGAAATTGAAGCTATTATTATAAGAAAAGAAAAAAAAATGAAAGTAAGTGTTAGTAAGAAAAATTCAACTAATGCTAGAAAGACGAAAGAAACTAATAGCTAATAAATGAAAAGAAAATTACTACATTAAAAGAAAAAAAAAAGAAAAAAAAAATTAAATTAATGCTAGAATGACAAAGGGATTAATTGCAACTATTCATTTTATTTGTGAAATGTAGTATTAATTACAATATTCACATAAATGTAGGTGCATTACTATAACAATTAACAACATTATTGAGTTGTAATTTTCAAAATATGTTAGCACAAATTTAATAAATGGATTAGAGACAATGTGCTTAGTGTGGATGCGTGGAATAAGTGATTAATTTAGAAGACTAATTTCAACAAAGTAAATTAAGCAATAAACAAGGTGAACTACATAGGTAAAGATAATGTGCAAATTGACAATGAAAATTAACCCCACCACCCCAAAAGAGAGAATGTGGAATTTAGAAAGATTGGGGATCCAAGCGAGGTACCTGAATTGCTTAAGAATCCTCAAATTGGGGGAATGTGCTTTGATGTGCCAATCCTCGGGTGGTGATCCAAGCAAGGCTCCAATGTAGACTCGGAGGTTCGGATCTCGGTATTTCGGCAGGGTTTCGGCGTCGGGGCTTGAATTGCTCGGCGTCTCGACAGAGCTTCACTCACTAACCTCACACTCTAATTTTGGGTCTTGAAAAGCATACCAAGGGTATGGTATTTATAGAATTTATCAACCAATGAGATGCTGTCACGTTTTAGGGACACGTCAGACCATTTGGAGTTGGCAGTCGCCACATTGCAAATTGGCAGTCGCCATGTTTTTGAAAGGTTCCACAAAGTTCTATGGCGGTCGCCATGATGGGAGTTGGCGGTCGCCACTTTTGGCTAGGGTTTCCACAAATTTCTATGGCGGTTTCCATGAAGAAAGTTGGTGGTCGCCTTACTTGGACAGCAAGTTTCGATAGTTCGTCAAAATTTCATTGGTTTGAAGGTTTCGGGTTCAAATACCGTGTTTGGATCACTTTTCGAGGATCGTATCAAGGCACTATTGTTGCTGTTTTCGTCATCGAATTCACCTAAGATTAGGTGGGGTCAAATTGGGTGTCTATAGGCTTGAAATTATATTAATGTACTTTGGTAATGAATGGGAGAGGAACCATTTGTGGGTTGGACTCCCGGGTAGTGAAAATGAATCTAATTAACCTAAAATTAATCGTATGGATTTATGTGGAATAAGTTGGGCTAGCGGCTCCTTGGTGGAAGACCGAAAATTTGTGCAAGATGGGGACCACATGCCCACGGGTTAGTCCCCGAATTGTGGTATTGTGTCGTGGTGAGTTATGGAGCTATCTATTTTCCAATGGTTTTGCGTAGCCTATTGGGATTAATAGGGAGGGATTTCTATAAGCAACACCCGACATCGGTTCATTAGAGGCGATACGGTGTTGTGAAAATCGGGAATGAAAAATGAAAGATTGACGAATGGTAAAGAAATGGGTAAATGGAAATAAGTTCGGGCATGCGTGTGTGTGTGCGCGTTAAAAAGATAAACTTGGTAAAAATGTGCATTTTCTTTGGTTACACCCATCACACCTCACAAATCATGCATTAGATATGAGTTAATCTTTACCCTACGAGTTTCGGCTCATTATATATGTCAAACACATTTCAGGTTCTGACGAGCAGAGTGATAACAAGGCTATGGATGCTTTTGGAAAGAGTAAAGAATGGGAGTCTTGATTTTCTTGTTTCTTGTTTTGTTGTACATAAGATAATGGATGTGATGTAATGAATATGATAGTTGAAGTTGTATATATGTTATCTCAAACCTTGTGGTGAACTCGGGACTGTAAATTTTGGAACTTAGATCTTTTGTTAAATCCTTTGAATGGCATGTATAATATCTTCTTACATCTTGTAGTATTATCTATGGATACGATTTATATATGGCATGTTGTTGGTTTAGCTCACAGACCAGGGTTTGGGTCGTGACAGAATGATATCAGAGCTCTAGGTTTGAATACCTAGGAGCCGTGGGATGTGAGGACGACTTTGTATGAGAATTGTTTAATGAAAATTAGGCACCACTACACGGCACGGTTTGTGTGCTTGCATGGGATTGTGGTTGTATTGTCTTGCGCATGTTATGTGTTTATATGAGCATGGAGGTTGAGTCTTGGGGTGATGTGACTTGCCATTTGGCATCTGATCAACTACTTTGGGGTTCAAAATAGAAAAGCGTTTGGCCGACGTTCTTTCTATGAAAAATCTGAATTAGTTGCTTGGATTGTCGCGTTACTTTAAGGCTTTGCCTCGGTTTGTGTTTATGTGATTGTGTGATTAAGTTTGAGTAGGATAGCCTTGTTTGCACTTAAAATTAAGTCTATTGGGGAGGGAATGTTGATTTGTTTGCAAATTATATATTGACGATCGTTTGCTTTTTGTATAGTGATGCCTCTTAGGCGAGAAAGAGGTGGAGGTCGCGGTCGCGGCCGAGGGCGCGGAAGAGCGCCAACTCCTGAAAAAGGGGATGTTAACACCACGCAAGAACCATTTGGGGGTACAGAAGTGAATCAACAGATACTGAATGCATTGAGGACTTTAGTAGGGGATGTGGCTAACCAAGGGGAAGCACGGGGTATAGACGGAAGGGCCGCAATGATGTTGAGAGAGTTTCAACAGTTGAAGCCTCCTACTTATACTGGGGAATCCAAACCTCGAGTGGCGACGGAATGGATGAAGGTAGTCACTCGAATTTTAGATACTTTGCAAATAGTGAAAGATAACCTTAGGGTCGGTTTCGTTACTTTTCAACTCCGGGAAGAGGCAAATGACTGGTGGGAGTTTGCGAAGACGACAACGGACGGTACATGGGCAGCATTTACAGCGGTATTTCTGGAGAAATATTTTCCCGAGTCTATTCGAGATACGTATAGAGAGGAATTCTTATCGTTGATACAAGAGAATCTTTCCATTTTGCAATATGAAACAAAGTTCAAAAGTTTGTCAAAGTTTGTGCCCGAAATGGTGTCAACAGAAGAATTAAAGGCCAAGAGGTTCGAAAGGGGTTTACGACCCGCCATCCGAGAGAAAGTGGTGGGGTTTCAATTGAGGGTTTTCTCAGAGGTAGTGGAGAAAGCCATGGTAATAGAAAGTGCAATGGCAGATAATCATAGGATCATGGAAAAGAGGCAACCATCAGTGGTTAGGACAACACAATCAGAGGGACGACCTTATAAGAAGCAAAGACCAGAACAAGGCAATACGAGTTCGGCACCACAAAGATCTTATCGGACCCAATGCTCCGTACCCACCCCATCTGTGGGCTCGATGGCACGGCTGGAGCGAAGGGAAGTTGTGTGTTTTGTTTGTAGGCAGCATAGACACCGGGCTAGAGAATGTTCGCAAAGGAAGCAAGCACCAAGGCAACAGCAGAGTGCAACACAAGGACAGCCTCAAGAGAGGGGACCCATCAGATGTTTTCAGTGTGGTCAAGAGAGGCACGTTAGACGTGAATGTCCGCAAGGGAGATCTGGCCTAGAAACATCTACTACACAATCTACTCAACGATAGACATATGACCATCCAACTCGACAGTCCGGAGTGCAGATAGTTTGGGCTTCTAGGGAGGCTTCTTCAGTACAATCTATGCGACAACCTATGGGTAGGGGATATGAACAGACATCTGGAGTCCAAGGAAGGGTCTGTGCCATAGCAGAAGCTGGTACTTCCTCAAACCCTGAGATACGCGAGACTACCACCAGTACCGCAGTGATACGAGGTACTTTATTTGTTTTCAATTCTTGGGCTCGTGTGTTATTTGACATTGGTGCATCACGTTCATTTATCTCTTCCTCATTCGTATCTGCTTTGGGTTTACCTGTTGAGATGTCAAACGTTGTTGTAAATGTCGAAACACCTATTGGTGATAGTACAACGTTAAGGTGTGTATGTAGAGGGTGCGAAGTAGTAATAGATGATCGCCATCTGGTATTCGACTTTATCGTGTTGAAGATGTCAGGGTTTGACATTATTCTTGGAATGGACTGGTTAGTTGCATTTCGTGCATTTATTGATTGTGATCGTCTAAGGATCTTCTTGTATACTCCAGAAGGAGACTCTTTCTTCTATGTGGGGGATAAGGATGATAAGATGACACCTTGATCCGGTGACGTGAACCATTTAACTAATGTGCATATGATTCTTTCCACCCTTTTGACTAAGGTTGACCCTTTCGTACGAGGATAGCTTCCACCGGTGGTGAGCGAGTATAGTGGCGTGTTTCTGGAAGAATTGTTTGAACTACTGCCACCTAGAGAAGTTGAATTTTCAATTGAGCTTATCCCAGGGACTATTCCAATATCGGTTCCATCCTATCGTTTCGCTCCAATGGAGTTAAGAGAATTGAAGATTCAGTTGCAGGACTTGTTGGACAAGGGCTTTATTCGCCCTAGTGTCTCGCCGTGGGGAGCACCGTCATTGCTTGCTAAAAAGAAAGACGGCTCATTGCGATTATGTATTGATTATCGAAAATTGAATCAAGTTACGGTGAAGAATAAATATCCGATGCCTAGGATTGATGATCTATTTGACCAATTGAAAGGATCTGTATGTTTTTCAAAGATTGATTTGAGATCGGGTTATTATCAATTAAGAGTTCGGGAGAATGACATACCTAAGACCGATTTTCGTACCCATTACGGACACTATGAATTTTGGGTGATGCCCTTTGGTTTAACGAATGCCCTCGCAACTTTCATGGATTTGATGAATCGAATCTTCTGACCTTACCTTGATCAATTTGTAGTGGTTTTTGTTGACGATATTTTGATTTATTCTCCGACACAGGAAGTTCATGCGGAGCATTTACATGTGGCGCTTCAACTTTTGAGAGAACACAAGCTTTATGCTAAGTATGAGAAATGTGAATTCTGGCAGCCCGAAGTTAAATTTTTGGGACATGTGCGAAAGACAGAGTAACTTTTGATCCATCTAAAGTAGAGGTCGTGCAAGATTGGAAAAGACCACAAATTGTGTTTGATATCAGAAGTTTCTTAGGCCTTGCAGGGTATTACCGTCGTTTTGTAAAGGATTTCTCTCGTTTAGCATCTCCCTTGACTCGACTCACTCGAAAGGGCATTAAATTCACATGCAGTGATGCTTGTGAAGATACTTTCCAAAAATTAAAGAATCGATTGATCAGTGTGTCGATACTGATCATACCTGAGAGGGGTCTTGGTTATGAAGTATATTGTGATGCGTCTCATGAAGGGTTAGGGTGTGTTCTGATGCAGCAGGGCAAAGTTGTGGCATATGGATCAAGGTAACTGAAAACGCATGAAAGGAACTACCCAACACATGATTTAGAATTAGCAACAGTTGTTTTTTCGTTAATGATGTGGAGGAATTACCTTTATGAGAACGATTTGAAGTTTTCTCCGACCATAAGAGTCTCAAATATTTATTCTCGCAGAAGGATTTAAATTTGAGACAGAGCAGATGGATGGAATACCTGGGTGACTATGATTTTAGTTTGCAGTATCATCCGGGGAAGGCGAATGTTGTCGCAGATGCCCTAGTAAAAAGTCTTTGAAGTCTTTAGGCCAGATCGCTATACAGGAATGGAAAATGTTGAAGAAGTTAGAGAATTTGACTTTAACCTTGGTGGGGCCAAGGATTGTGTTACTTTATCTGCTATGGTCTCTCAACCGATGTTGATACACCATGTTATAGAAGCCCAACAGCTTGATAGAGAAGCACAAATGTATGGGGAACGTGTCACCGACAAGGAAAACGCCGAAGGATGGACCAATTTACCGAACCAAGGCTTGAGATTTATGGTAAGACTGTTGGTACCTGAGGTTTGTTGTGAAGAAGTGCTACGAGACTTTCACCATTCTCGACTCACAGTGCATCTGGGAACTACAAAGATGTATCACGATCTCCGACGGCAATTTTGGTGGAAAGACATAAAAAAGAAAGTGGCTTTATTTGTTGCTAAGTGTCTCACACGTCAACAAGTAAAAGCAGAACATCAGCGACCAGTGGGCATGCTTCAACCATTAACAGTTTCAGAGTGGAAGTGGGAACACGTGACGATGGATTTTGTTTTCGGTCTTCCTAGGTCACCAAAGGGATGCAACGCGATATGGGTAATTATGGATCGATTGACGAGGTCTACGCATTTTCTCCTGATACGTACAACCGACTCAGTGGACAAGCTAGGAAGACTCTATGTTCAAGAGATTATGCGATTGCACGGTGTACCAATATCGATAGTATTGGATAGAGACCCCCAGTTTACCTCACGATTTTGGCAAAGTCTACAGGCAGCTTTGGGAACCAGTTTACTCTTTAATACGGCATTCCATCCTCAAACCGATGGTCTGTCCGAATGTACGATTCAAATTTTAGAAGATATGTTACGAGCTTGTGTGTTGGACTTTGGTGGTTTATTGGAAGATCACCTGCCACTAGTTGAGTTCGCATATAACAACAGTTACCAGGCAAGTATCGAGATGGCCCTGTACGAAGCCTTATATGAAAGACCATGTAGATCCCCGTTGTGTTGGACTAAAGTTGGAGAAGCCTCATTGCTATGTCCTAAATTGGTGAGGGAAACAACCGAGAAAACTTCCACAATTCGAAAGCATTTGATCACAGCTCAAAGTCGCCAGAAAATTTGTGCTGATAGACGGAGACAACCATTATTGTTTGAAGTAGGGGATTTTGTATTTCTAAAAGTGTCATCGAAGAAAGGCTTGGTAAGGTTTGGTAAAGGTGGAAAATTGTCACCACGGTTCATAGGACCTTTCGAGATCCTTGAACGAATTGGGGAAGTAGCATATCGACTGGCTTTGCCACCGTGGCTATCATCTATACACGATGTTTTCCATGTGCCGATGTTACGAAAATATGAGCCCGACCCCTCACATGTGATAGATTGGTCAGAATTGAGCCTATAAGACGATATGTCATATGAAGAATTGCCGATGAAGATTCTGGACACTCGTCAACAAGTTTTACGAGGCAAGACTTAATCCTATGTCAAGGTGTTATGGCGACATCATGGTGTGGAGGAAGCAACTTGCGAAAGAGAGTCAGATATTTGGTCAAAATATCCCAAGCTTTTTGAGTCATAAGAAGGATCGAATTTCGGGGATGAAATTCCTAAGGGGGGAAGGTTGTAATAACCCGGTACGTGTTCATTTTATTAATATTTGCTTTAATTAAATATTGTGGTATGACAAAGTTAGAATATAAGTTTTAATTGTATGGGCATTCGTAAACAAATGAACAAGTTGTGGAATAATTTTAAAGGTCTAAATTAACCATAAATTTTTATAAAAGTCGAAATGAGATAATAAGAGTGCGGTTAGAGATTTGAGTTTAGTTTAAGAAATTTGTTGAGATTTAGGTTCAGGAACCACCGCTCGAGCGGTGGGGGTCCACTCGAGCGGGCTATCGGGATGAGTATGGAAATTCTCGAGCCTTAGAGAAACTTGGGAGAATATATTATATATATATTATATATATATATATCCATGTACACCATGTGAGACCCTCATTCCTTTCTCTTATTTCTCTTCCTCTCTCTCTCTCTCTCTCTCTCTCTCTCTCCCTTCTTGAGAGAAATCCACCCAAATTCTCAAAACCCTAACTCTCCACCACTCAAATTGAAGATGGAGACAAGATGAGGAGAGATCTAAGGTGAAGATTCAGCTTGGGAACAAGGAGATTGAAGATAAATTCTTGGGAGAGCAAGGAAACCCAACTTCTAAACCCTAGGAGAGAGATTTGAAGAAATCACAAGCTTTCGAGCAAATTCGAGGTAGGATTTAGATTTTCTTACAAGTCTTGCGTAGATTTGAGTTGATATTTTGTATATGAGTAAAGATTAGGTCAATTGTATGCTTAATGATCATATTGGTATGTTTGTGTGTGGGTTGGGTTGTTTTTTTATAAGAATGGAGGTTTTTGGGAAGTGATTACCCATAAAATTGATGATTTGAGATATCAAAAAGGAGTTTTGAGGCTTGAATCTAGGGTTTATGGTATAAAATTAAAGATTTGAGGCATTTTTTATAAGAGTTATGTGTTTGGAGGTTTGAAGCTCAAAACAGGGGCAAATTTGGGTTTCTCTTGGGTGCCAGCGTGCTCGAATGGAGCCCTGTCCGCTCAAGCGCTCTCATGGCAGAGAGTTGGGCGCTTGAGCGCCCGAGTCCGCTCGAGCGGACTAACTGTGCAAGGGCAACTTTGTTCGATCATATCTCCCTCATTCGGACTCCGAATTGAATCGTTCTTGTACTCAAATCGAAGCCTCGAAAGTCCTCTTTCTAACAAGACTACTCTCACAAAAAATGCATTTTATAGAAAAAGTTATGATCAAAATGGTGAGGGTATGTTAAAATTTCAAAACCATTTTTCACCCGTTTTTAGTCCAATGTTTTGAAAAAACTTATTTTCATTCATATTGGCCCTTTTTACTAAATTCCTAGTCCCTTGAGCTTGTGGCACATTTATAGATATATCTAAATTGAGTTAGAATGCATGCATTAGACCCGTTGATTGAATCCTCTTTACACTAAATGTGAGTTTCAAATTGATATATGTATATGTATACATGATGGTTGTATCCCTTATGGGTATGTGATAGCATTGTGATTTATGAGAAATTGGTAACATTGTGATTTATGGGAAACTGTGGAATGAGAGTAGCGAAATGAGACATTGCATAATGAAAATTGGAAAATAAGGAATTGTGTACTGAAAGTCGTGATGGTAATTTGGGCTTGGAATTATAATATTGTACTATAGTAATGAATGGGAGAGGAACCATTTGTGGGTTGGACTCCTGGGTAGTGAAAATGAATCTAATTAACCTAAAATGAATCATACGGATTTTTGTGGAATAAGTTGGCCTAGCGGCTCCTCGGTGAAAGACCGAAAATTTGTGTAAGATGGGGACCACATGCCCACAGGTTAGTCCTTGAAATGTGGTATTGTGTCGTGATGAGTTATAGAGCTATCTATTATCCAATAGCTTCGCGTAGCTTATTGTGATTAATAAGGAGGGGTTTCTATAAGCTGTACCCGACATCGGTTCATTAGAGGTGATACTATTTTGTGAAAATTGGGAATGAAAAATGAAAGAATGACGAATGGTAAAGAAATGGGTAAATGAAAATAAGTCTGGGCGTGCGTGTGTGTGTGCGTGTTAAAAAGATAAACTTGGTGAAAATGTGCATTTTCTTTGGTTACATCCATCACACCACACAAATCATGCATTAGATATGAGTTAATCTTTATCCTATGAGTTTCGGCTCATGTATATATGTCAAACACATTTCAAGTTCCGACGAGCGGGGTGAAAACAAGGCTGTGGATGCTTTTGGAAAGAGTAAAGAATTGGAGTCTTGATTTCCTTGTTTCTTGTCTTGTTGTACATAAGATAATGGATGTGATGTAATGAATATGATAGTTGAAGTTGTATTTATGTTATCTCAAACTTTGTGGTGAGCTCGGGACTGTAAATTTTGGAACTCAGATCTTTTGTTAAATCTTTTGAGTGGCATATATAATATCTTCTTACATCTTGGAGTATTATCTATGGATACGATTTATGTATGGCATGTTGTGGGCTTAGCTCATAGACTTGGGTTTGGGTCGTGATAGAAGTAGACTTGGATGTTTGAATTGAAGTACGTTAGGCCGACATAACTTCAGGGCAAATATCTAGTTTGGCTGCCCATTTTGCTTAAACATCTCTTTTATCATAATCTAATTATACTGGATTAGTTCAGAGGACACTTGTTTAAAGAGTTGTTCACTGTCCTCCACTTATTTCACCTACATTTGAACCCCAAATGACCACTCAATTTGTTTCAACGGTAAATGCCTTAACTGTGACCATTTAACCTCATCCAACCTATCTTTCAACCATCTGGGTTCCACCCTAAGACATTCTAACCCCGTGCATGTTTTTGACTGTCGATCTTCAAAACCTTGTCCCATAGAACTATGAGTAACAACGATTGTCAGTAACAACTAACTATATTTTTTTAAAGGTCCCAACAAATGGAACTATACCATCAGTAATCCAAAGTTAGAAATGACAGCTTCACACCAAGGGATTTGTGACACCACCATATGGCAATTCAAACTTCCCCGAACCAGTTAATAGCTGACCCACCCATCTAATAAATCGAGAAGCAAAAGATTCATACCGGTAGTCAGAAAGTGAAAAATATGAAACAGCCTTGAACTCATGATAACCTTAGTACGCTAGCAAAGGAGGTACGTCTATATACATCGATATTCACATCAGCCTTCCCACCGAAGTGTTAGAGTTTGAAATTTTTCCATCACTACCAAAGAACGAAGATTCTTAATCACAACAAAGAACGTTTGAAGCCTGATGAAGAATTAACCACCAAGTCACAACGGATCACATGACTAGGTAATTACCACAACCATATCTTTTATCATGTTTGTTTTACCCTAGAATGACCAATCGCATGAGAAAATGATCTAGTTATTGGAGAAACATTTAAACCCAACATTCTAGCGTGTCAAGAACATTCGGTAAAGGCCAAGAGGAACGGAGTAGCCTTTGGAAAGACTAGCAAGAAGGTAGAAGCATATGATTACAGACTTTGTCATTAGGATTATCAAGATCACCTCAAAAACCAGTAACTCTTCAGTTAAGCAATTCAAGAATTGGGTGCCAAGGAGTTTGTGGAAACAGTGAGTCCCATTGACGCTAAAGATTGTTTGTGGGGTGAAGTGCGCATTTTAGACAGACCAAGCTGTTCACGTGGTAGGTTCTTAAAGTATCAGTTTGTATTCGTTTAGCATCTAGACTATGTAACTCTTATGGAGTAGTATTCGGTTTTCGTTGTGGTATCGATGTGAATCGCAGGGAAGTTGCTTTCGAAAACTTTTTGTGATGTCACCCATTAAAGTAAGCTTTTTTAGATTAGTGCGTAAATGTTGCTGGTATAGAGAAAGAATTTTTTTATGGGAACGTGTGAACTCTATGTACGAGAAGTTGAAGGGTGATATAATTCTGTTATTTCGGGTGGAGTTGCGTAGCAACCTAATGTGAGTACATAGGAGGAATAAGTATTTAGATGAGAAGAGTGGAAGCGTAAGTAAGATTATACGAATTCATGGGTGTGATTTTTGAAAATGGCCTTGAGTGAATCGAGTGTCTTGGTAGAATGTGGGTAAGATAAAATGATCAAAGTACGAAAATCGTTCTTGGTTTGATTGTGTGTCATAAAATGTGTGAAGGGATTGAGTGATGATGACAAAAAACATTATAAACAGGACTTAATACTGTTCAGTTAAAGGATTGTAGGATGGATGGTACGTACGTGAAAGAAATATGTGACGAGGTTGTGACTAGATTCATATGGGTAAGCATATACTTGGGGAGCGTTTAGTCTGTGTGGTATGTTTAGCCTTAGTGACACATTAGGTCCAAGTGGCGATATTAATCTCGATGGTCATAATGCTAAAGTAGTCTAACACAAGGTGGTGATGTGATTTTGAGTTAATAGTCGTTAGTCAATTGGGAAGTAGTCTTCGATGTACGTTTGAATATGGCAATGAGCTGGTTTTTGATAAAGTAACAGTCTTTCCAAGAGAAGTGGAGAATGTTTAAAATCTGTTTCGGTGGTGGGCTAGTTTAGAGACATATGATCGCTTGCGAAAGTTGTACTCGATGAAAGTTGTGTTTTGGAGCTAATGTATTCTCAAAGATAGATTAGGGTCATGATACCACAAATTGAAAGTGCGGGAGTCAGATATACCCAAGACTGCCTTTAGGACTCATTACGAGCATTATGAATTGGTGGTGATACCTTTCGGGTTAATAAATGTACCTGCTGTATTTATGGAACTGATAGATCGAGTGTTTAGAAGCTTTCTAGACCAATTTGAAATTGTGTTGATAAACAAAATTCGGTTATATTCTCAGAATAAAGAGGAACACAAGGAACATTTGAAGATTCTATGTAGGTCCTGAAAAGCATAAGTTATATGTAAACCTTGATAAGTGTGAGCTTTACTTGGACCGGGTGATGTTTTTAGGTCATGGTATATCTGGAGAAGAAATTCAAGTGAACCCAACAGAAATATAAGTAACAGTTAATGGGAAGAGGCTAACTAATGTGACAAAGATACGAACTTTTTGGGACTAGTTGGTTATGTGACATGGTCCTAGAAGGTTTGGTAGCAATCAGTTTAAGATGTTAAGTAGGACAAAACAACCTCTATACTAAGTGCTGAACATATAGGCTCAACCTTATCCACACCCGTAATAAAGAACAACTCAAGTAAATAGGACACAATTTTGGAGAACAAGAAGGCACAATGTTAGTAAATCATCCTCAACCTTCTTTACTATGAAGTACAGGGTAAAATTTTGGGGACAAAATTTGATTAAGGGGGGTAGTTTGTAACGACCTTGCTCGGACCCTAGTATTAGTGACGGATAGTCCACAAGGTTATAAAGCACAGACGAGATTCAAAATCCTAACTCGAATCAAAAACCCTAAGTTCGGCCCGAAAATCCCAAAAAGGTCCATACCTCAGGCAACAAAATATTAACACCCGAAGAGTCTCCTAACATTCTAAATGAAGTAAATATCATGAAATAATGAGTTAAAAATCAAAAATCTTCATAAATAGGGTAAAATAACCATTTTTCCCATAGTACAGCAAAAAGTCTTAAAAATCTAAATTTTGACACATGGATACCCTAAATCAAGAATTTAAGTACAATAAAATAATAAAAAACAAAATAACATTAAAAATGCTAAAAATACCCCTTAGTGGCCGACCACCTTGGGAAGAGTGCCAAAAAGTGACTTTTTTTCTTTCTTTTTAGCTTAAAATGATGAGAAATGTATTAAATTAAGTATTATGATGATCCAATACTTTTTAAAAAAGTAATATACATAATAATATAGTGTTATACGTCAACAAAAGTAAACAAATCATTATTGAAGTTTATACACAATAAAATAAGCCAAAAAGTCACATATTGCCAAAATAGCTTAATTTGACCTAAAAGACTAAATCTATTTAATTAATTGCTATGAAAACTATGATAATACATGAAAATACTATATTTATTATAAACATACTAAAGTAATAGGTCTCATTAGGAAAAGATACCAAAAATATACATCAAATTAACTTTTAATGCATTTTCTTGTACAAAATGGCACACAAACGAATGCAAAACCCCTTGATTGATGCGAGATCAGGTATTTGTCCCCCAAATAGCCCCCTAGCTGTATTTAGCTTTCCCAAATCTGATTTTGTTCCTTCAAAACCATCACAATGTCAACTCAACCCATGTGAAGTGGAAGAAAAAAAGGAGAAGAAAGTACCCTTAACTGAATTTTTGTCCTCTCCATGTTCCCTAGCCCTTTGCCTATATAAACTAAGCCTAAACACCTCTTATCCCCTTCATATTTTCGTGCAAGAGAGGGAGAAAAACCAAACCTCTTGCCCTTGAGTGTTTATGAGAGTTTGAGGAAGAAGAAAGAAAGAAAGGAAGGAGAAATCAAGGAGAGGAGATTTTTTGAAGCTAAGTCCTTCCATGCCACCATCCCTTGAGCCCTCAAACAAGTAAGTAAAACTTCTAAATCTTGTGTCTAATATCCCTCAAAATATCCCCTAACACATCCCTTTAAACACTCTAAGAATCGAGAACCGAAATCAAATCGAAAAGGCGTCGTAGTAACAAATTATGGGCTGTTTTGTTTATGAATGATATGAAATGTTGTTGTGTGATGTTATCTTTGAGTTTGATGTCCTATAAGTATGATGGAGCCTTGATGTTAGAGTCTAGAACACAAGCATGCAAAGAAATGGAACAAAAACTTGACATGGCCTAAGTAGAAGATTTGAACCCTAAGAGGCTTAATTTTTGGAGAACTTTGATGTTTCGGCCCTGAGATTTGAAACTCCATTAATCAATGTAGAAAATTTATCTAAGCATGTTCTTTATGTCCAGATTTATAGTTTTGTGTTATTTTTCATTCAAAGTTGGTTTCAACTCATTTGCATAACCAGCACTCAAGATATTGCAATTTTACCAAAGTGTGTCATTTTCCGACCAGTCAACACTACCGACTTGGAAACCCTATTTTAATGAGATCCGAACTTTTTTCAAAACATGAAAGCTGTAGATAACATGTATATCTATCTACTTACAAAAAATGAGAACAAAATATTAAGTTTTTATAGGTAACAACCCCTTTTAAATTCTCTGTTGAGTTTTTCCCCCCAAGGAACATTCTGTTACATATTTTTATATAGCTCAAATCCCTATTTTTAGTGACCTATTCCAAACGTGATCTACATGAACATTTTAGATAACATATTGAAGTATGTTCTGCCCAAAAATTATACCTTAAAGCCTCAGGATGATAACCAAAATCGTTTCAAACTTTCTGTCCAAAACTGGCTCTGCCGAGTTTTGGCGGCTGACAGAACCTACTTTTTAAAATGGCCAACAAGTCTAACATGTTCCAAATAACTACCTTTATATCTAAACATGAAACTTATAGGAGACTTGTTGAACTAGAACATACTAAAAAGTGGGCTCATTTGGACTTAAAATGATACCCCAAAACCAACAGCAGCATAATTTTGGTAAAATCTTGAGAAAAGTGCTGAACCGTTTTTACTTAATATGAATTGTTCACCCATTTACTTAATCTTGAGAAAAGTGCTGAACCGTGTTACAAAATTGGTTTATACACCCTGGGTGCATCCCCGGTGTTTGAAATGGTTTATCGTGGATATTGTTAGGCACCATGGGTTCGTCGCTAGCATTCTGATTTCGATAGCTTGGACTTTGGGTAATTTCGTAGAGAGCCTAATTATGGTTGTCCTAAATCCCTCATCTTGGTACTTTGTATAATGTGAACATCTCTCAAGTTCTCTTAGATTTTGGGTTGACACCGGCGAAGGCATCACGCATCTTAAGGTAAAAATTGTCGGCCCGGATAAGGGTGGCTAATAATTGGTTAGCCCACCCCACGCCATTGCCATTGAGTAAAACAGCTGTGGCATGAAGCCCGGTGACGCATTTACTATTCGCAACGAGGCGCGATGATGGTTTTGGTGATCAAGTCACATCAAGTCTACTCTAGTGATTCCCGATGTGGAATTCCTGTTATAATCTGGGTGCATGTTGGGTTAGGCATCTGCATTGCATACGCGACATCTCTCATATACGCATGCTTATTGACTTATCTGCTATCCTGTCATAAAATTGTCTGTCTCTTTGACTATAAATTGTATTGGGTGCTATATGGTATGTGCTGCGGTGAATTTTGTGCTGTGAGATTAGTTAGAAGGTTAGAGTGTTTTGCTTTTGGGTCTTGGCTCATGCCATTCGTGCCACAGGTGAGGAGGAGTTCTTGGAGAAAGTCATCCCAGAGGGAGAAGAAGAGTTTGAAGAATAGGGTGAGTTCCAAGAGTACATGGAACCTGCTGATGCATTCTGAAGAGTCGAGACCTCTGCTTTTGTGCTTATATTCAATTCTCTCGCGCTTAATGTAATTGTTGAAATTTCTTGGTAAAACTGTAATAATTATGTACTTTTGAACGGTTCAGAACTCAATAACTAACATATGTAAATATGAATAAATGGCTAGAATATTCCTTTATTTATATTTATGTATGTCCCAACGTGCCCGGAGGACAGAGCGTCACAGTGTCTGGTTGCAGTGAAAACATCTATTTTTTGGCTTTTTCACACCAGTCTGTGGCCCACTAACTACCCTAGAAACTGTGTCTCCCTATTTCTAAACTTTTTTTCTTCTTCATACCTTTCGGTCCCGAGGAAGAACCTTTTTTAGAAACAAACATATTTCTTGGTATTGAAGGAATACCATTGGTAGTTAAAGTTATATCCAAGTTACTTTTTCAGTTAACAAAATTTAGCCCCGTAAGTTTATTTTCTTTGAGTAATGAAGCGAGTGGGTTGAAAGTCATTTTAATCATGAGAATCACATAATTAAAAAAATCGTTAATTATGATGAGCAAAACGTTGAATTCATTTTAATCTGGTTCTCTCTACCATTTTAAAATTAATTCGCCAGCAGCCTGGTAACCTGAGAATAGTATGTCTCGATGGGAGGACGTCTACTATCCTTCATAAGACCAGACAGGCCAATTCTTTTTAATTTTACTATCTAGACAACTGACCATGCCAAGTAAAAATTAAAGGGTAATTTTACCTAAAGTCCCATTTCATGTTTCTTTTTACAATTAGGTCCTAGTTTTAGTTCAACTTACTGGTGGGTCCTTTTTTGAAAGCTTATTCTGAGAATGCCCTTACATTCAATCTATCTTCGTGCCTCTCAATCATTCACGTTCACGTTTCCTTCAATGGCTTTGAAGAATCAGGGATACGATTCGATCAACCTACGTAGTCCGATTTTGGTGCTCTGAATGGGTTGAAAATGTAATCGTTTCGCTCTTCATCAATCATGACTTCCAAAAAATCAGAGACAACTTGAGGAGACGGGATCCTTGGATACCGATTCCATTTGAAATGTGGATTCGTAGAACAAACATCTACAACAGCGCCGAAAATCACATAGGCTCTTATGCTCCACTGATTCGAAAGGTGAAAATAATCTTCGTTTTATCATGAACCGTATCATTAATGAGTTTAGGGTTTTGCTTCATTGCTGCAAAACGGTGTGGTAATGGTTGAAATCTATATCGTATAGGTACACTATTTGGTTTATTCTTGTTGAATACGGTATGATGATACTTTCGACGTCGGTTCATTTAGGTTGAATAGACCATTTCAAAGCCCTGAATTAAAACAGGGGTTTCAATCTTTTGAAAAATATTTTAGGGTTCTGCTTCATCTTTCGATGTTAGAACTTTGTATATTTGTTGCTAGCTTATTTGCTCCATTTTGATTGATTTATGCTTTGATGTATGCATTGTTTTCATTGATTTTTGATTTGACATTGTTTCATTTTAATCTGCATCATTATGTTTCATTTCATTTTATGTTTTTATGAAATCAAAACCCCTGTTCTGATTCTAAATGTGAAGCAAAACCCACAAAATGTGATTCTAAATTTCATTTCTGAAAACCCCTGTTCTGATTCTAAATTTGAATCTAAATCCCTATTTAGCTTTATATTTTGTGTCGTTGTGTAAAAATAGAATGTGCTTCGTTGTGGTTTAGTATTCCTTTTTGTGCATCATTGTGGTTTGCACTTCACATTTGATTTTGGAATGACGTTTGGAATCATTATCCGTTCAAAATTTGATATTTTTCGTTTCATTTTGTTGGTTTTGCTTCACATTTAGAATCATGATTAGAATAAAAAATAGAGTCATAGTTCATAGTGTTTCATTTTGATTCACTTGTGATTCATGTTGGACATTAGGATAGCAAACCCCTGTTTCGCTTCAAATTTGATTTTTCAACGACGTTTGTAATCATTATCAGTTCTAAATTTGATATTGTGTTTCGTAATGTATCACTTTTTATTTTGCCTTATTTTTTATTTGTCGTGGTTTCATTGGTTTCATTTTGCAAAAACATGCTAATATATCATTTTGTTATCCTTTTTAATATATCCAAATAGAACATGCTATGCTATTGTATCATTTTTCTATCCATTTCAACAAATTTGGATCCATTTTCATTGATTTTGGAGTTGACACAGTTTCATTTTGATCTGCATCATTATGCTTCATTTCATTTTTTGTTTTCCCAAAATCAATTAATTGTGCTCCAGTGTGTTTCATTTTAATTAACATATGCTTAACTTTGGATACTAGAATCACATTTTTATAATTGTTTAGCTTCATATTTTGTGTTTCAAACTTGATTCATGTTGGACATTAGAATAACAATGACATTATTGTTTAGCTTCATATTTTATGCCATTGTTCAGAAATATGATATAGTTCCATTGGTATCTTCATCAGTTCTACGTTCATCTTCTTATTATGTGGTTTTGGCTTCACACTTGGCTTGAAAAACATGCTATTATAATGTATCACTTTTCATATTGCCTTATTTTTGATTTGGCATGGTTTCATTTTTTTCATTATGAAAAAACATGCTATTGTATCATCTTGCTTGAAAGTGTATCATTTTGCAGAATACATCACATCTATAGAGGTGGTGCGTTATACTGGTAGAATGACATCCAGAAAAAAGAATAATACAAATATGGATACGAAAAATGAGAGTGGATACTATAAACCATATCATTCACACCTTGGTGGTTTAATCAAATTCCTTGCAAGTGCAAATCTTCGGCAAGAGCATGTTACTGCAATGAAGAAAACACCATTTTGGTACTTGTTTGATGCACTGCGAAAGAGCAAGTTGACTATTACAAAATGCTGCAAGTATGACAATGTTGTTGCCAACATTATCAAGTCGTACGATCCAGCAAGCGATAAGTTCAAAATTGGTCGTGTTGCAATCCCATTCACCAAAGGGGAATTGAAGCTAATTTTCAGGATAGTATGTGGAGAAGAAGGTACACATATGTTTCTTATCGTTGATTAGTTGTACTGGCATTGTGGTTTTACATGTATCATTTCATTAAACATGCATAAATTTATGGCCATAGGGATAGATTTGTGTCAAGGTGCTAGATTTGTCTCAAGGTGCTAGAGAGTTGACGACATACAGATGACGTAGGTGCCATAATGCAAGATGACTTACTGGCCCGATACTGAAAATAATATTAGAAGAAGTGGTTGAGGGCACAACCAAAGATGATGTTGATGACATCGTAAGGACATTGTTCATGTACATGTTCTTAACCCTGTTTTTTTGTACATCGGGCACTACAGTGGGGTAGGTGTACGTAACTTACACGGAGAACATTAGATTGGTGCGTAGATATGACTGGGATGAAGCGATTCATACCACGCTAATGATATCTATCAGGAGCAATTAACGTACACCTAGAAAAGTGACCTGATGTGTCATGGCCTTATTGGTAATGGTAACTTTATAAGTTTCTATACATCTTCTCAGCTTTAGTTATATGTAATGATACATTTGATAACCGTGTTTTTAATTCAAAATATGTTGCAGTATTGGCTTTGTGAGCACGCATCCATTGTGGTACCTGAATAATTCGATGCATTTCCAAGATATCTGAAATGGGATTTGCCGATGATGGAGGCAGAAGTGAAGGATAAGTTCATATCCACAATATCAAGGAACAAGGTATTTGCATACTAAATTGAGACTTTAAAATGGGATTTCAAATGGAATTTACCAATGTTGGTGTACAAATGTGTATAAATGTGTTTTGTAAATGTGGATGTGAGAAATTTGTTTCATTTACTGCCATCTGCATCATTCAAAATTGTGGCCATCTATGTATCATTCAATGGTATCATTGAATCATTATAAGTTAAAGTCGTATGGGATGGGTTTTGTTTCATGGCATATGGGGAATAGTCTCATTGCTATTATTATACTTGTTCACCCGTGATAATCTTTGCTGATAACTTACTTACCTTAAACTTTATTAATCTTTTTCCATATGTTTTCATCATTGTTGTTAAACTAACTTGTTCAATGTATTCTTCTAGATATCTATCAAAGAGCTAATGCCGACAGAGTACTAGCTTAGAAAAATTAATAGAAGAATGAGAAAAATTCGAGTTCAAGGCACATTGAACATTGACAAGGAGGACTGAAGCAATAAAATAGAAGAAGCAGAACGAATTAATGTAGAACAGCAGTTTGAGGATCAAGAAGGTCATGGCACACTGGCAGGGATTGAGTTGGCCACTGAGTTTGAGGATGATGGAGTGCAAGATATTTACAATGAAGCAGAACTTGGGGAGAACATCACTCATGGAGTAAGTGACGCTGAGAAGGACTTTTCAACAGTAAACAATGAAATGATTGTGGATGACACACAAAAGGAAACCTCAATAATAGAGTTGCAAAAACAAGTGTTGTAGTTAAATGAAGCGTTGAAGGAGCGTGATGCGGTAATATCATCCCTTAAAGAGAAGATAGATAACATAACAGAGGTGTTGGAAGAGATAGCGGTTCATGAGATAACGCAAGCAGCTAGAGCAAAGAAATCCCAAAACATGGCGGTCACTGAACCAAGTTTAATGGTTAAAAATATCAAGGGAAAGAATAGAAAGTTGAAGATATTACCCGAATACACATATGAGGGACAGAAACGGAAGACCAAGAGACGGACGAAGAGCAAAGGAATAGGCAATCTAGTTTTGGTAGATGTTGAACCTGAGGCCAAAAGTGGTGAACCAGTAGGTAAAAAGTTGAAGCCTCTAACATTCGTACATAATCAAATTGTGTATCTCTTGTTGGAGAAGGAGGACCAATAGAAAATATTGCGCATATGGGAAATGGAAGAACACAAGTTAATATCTTAGAAATGATACGTCATTCCAAAAATAGTATTCCATATGTATATTTAGTAATACAAATGGAACTAACCAAAGGAACAAACATTTGCAGTGTATGTGTGTGGGAGGGGGATGACCATGGAACTTGTGTGTTTACAGACGACATCAGATGCTTGTTGATGGAATTAGATATTTCAAGCAGTGTGTGTATTTCTATTATGAAAACTATTAACTTATTTACGTAATATTTGTTGTCAAATTTGCGCAGTATGATACAATTAAAGCTTACTGATTACCTACATAGGTCATTGATGGATACGCTAAGGTACTTACAAGCAAGCGTAGACAAGTGCCACAAGATACACCCAAAGTTAAATTGCATGGTGAAATTGGTGATAATTGTTATATTTTCTCTAGCTTAACATACGTAAGAACTAACTAAAATATCGTCTGCGTCATTATTGTATTTGAATGTAAACATTTTCATTTGATATTGGAAAACAAACTATTATGTCAATGCTAGCAATTATTAAGCCCCAAGAAGCCTGGAGAAAGGTCGTGGACCTTGCAGTTCCACATGACACGAGCCTTCATGAAACGTTTCCTACTATTCCCCTTACATCATGCGAATCATTGGACCTTGCTAGTTTATGACAATGAGGCGGGTCGTTGGTACCATTACGACCCGACGAAACCAAGAGGCCACGATCCACATATGGATATTGCGAGTGAATTGGTAATTAAAACTTCTACAATATTTTAATGATTTGTATGAATATAATTGTTAATATGGAGTGTGTTGATAAATTGTATATCATACAAAATGAAGAAGTCTTATGTAGCCAAATACATAAGCATTGTCAGCATTGAACTCTAAACACAAGATCACAGCCAAGAGCTTGTACCAGTTAATGCCTGCCCACAACAACAGAGTGGATCGTACGTATCACTATAATTCGTCAAGTGCTAAATTTGTTTCATTTTAGTCATCATTTGCTAATATTGATGGAGTGTTGTTATATTAGATTCTTGACTAATTTTTACTTTGTATATATTGACATTTTGTAGGTTGGATTTTTGGTGTTGTCGTCTGCTACAGCATTCGACAACATGTGTTGAATGAGCCAGTAAAAGGAGTTCTACCGATAGATATGTACCAACGGCTACGAGCAGAGATTATCCTTGAGTTCATTAGCGACCCATTACGTTCAGGGAATAAGGATATTAAGAGAGAGTCTTGACTGATTTGTACGTTATAACATAATACAATGGTTTAGAAATATTTTTGCTGAGGGTTGATACATTTGGTATGTTTGATATATTGTGAAACAGTTTATGAACAGGTTTTGAATCAGTTATGCTGATAATTGGTACATTTTGAAATGTTAAATTTTTCTTCTAGATTATGTGATGATGTCAGAATGTATTGATGCAACATTATGTAAAATTGGTGAATTGATTTGTTTACATTCACTAATTATGTTGCAACAAATATATTGTTCACTGATTATGTTTCATTAGTTTGCATCAAAAAAATTAAAAAATAGTTACATTGCAAGAAATGGTTGAATTAAAACAGGTTGTCAAACAGGTTGTGTCATTTCTGCATTATAGCGCCAGTGAATTGGTCAATTAATGATTTCATTCCCAGTTCAAAACAGGTTGTATCATGTGTATCATTTTCGGCAATACAAAAAAGGTAGTGCTATTTTACATTGTTTTCATTGATAGTTTGTGACTTGTTTCGAGCTGTTGTTGGACGCATTCTTCATGTGTAGCATTTTCTTGAAATTGTGAAGATGCTTAGGGATTAGTTGTGTGATTGGTCCTTTTTAGTTAACCATGCAGACATGTGTCAAAAAAACAACTAGAAAACAACAAAAACCTAGTTCACTCTAAGAAATTCTTGAATTAAAATAGGTAGTGAAACATGTTTTGTCACGCCCTAAATCCCAGCGTCACGTGAAAATCCACAAAACACCAGTTTTAAAAAAAATGGGTTTTCACACTTTCAAACCTACCTGTTGAAATCACAAGAAAACCCAGTATGCATCTCTCATAAACAGTAAACATCCTGTATAACATGCATAAGTATATCGCCTTATGGCGTACAAAACTGCCTTCTGGGATAGGCATTCCAAAAAGGAAAACTACTACAGCCTTCCATCATCCGTCAGTACGGGCATCACTAGATCTACTCAAGATCATCATCAAAGCATCACTTGAAAATAGTTTTACAGAAAATTCCACCCGTGAGCCGAAGCCTAATAGAAACAGATAATAAAGCTGTAAAGTAGGAAATATGCAATCATATAGAGTGGGAGCGAACTCAACCACAAAATCCCAAAAGTTCTCCATCCAAAACCCACAAGTTTTTCCATCAGACTAAACAGTCTCCCAAAACGGTTTTATTAACATAAAACTCATGTTTTCATCCTTCAAACCATGTGTTGCAAATAGTGCAAATAAATCACCACAGTTAAGAAAAAAACAATAATCAAAACATCGTTTCCTCACGAAATGTACCATCGTGGAAAAAAAATATGATCCTATGTACCGACTCCATCACACGACAGAGGTAACAACGATACACCCATGTCCAGTATGAAATCCCCATACATCATGGGACTGGTTAGATACACACAAGTTCTATATGGAGCACCATAACGTAACCACTCAATTTACGGGCGACAACTCGAGGGTACAGAGCACCCAACTCAATTTATGGGGAC
>JAULJZ010225594.1:0-17332 GCA_032270985.1 Heliamphora pulchella
CTGATGCAGACTGGGCAGGATGTCCAATTGATAGAAGATCCACATCAGGGTTCTCTGTTTTTGTTGGTGGGAACCTGTATGGTGGAAGAGTAAGAAACAAGATGTGGTGTCGAGATCCAGTGCTGAGGCGGAATACAGGTCTATGGCATTGGTAACATTCGAAATCATGTGGGTTCGACAGCTTTTCACTGAATTAGACGAACCGCCTATGGGTCCTACCAAGTTGTGGTGTGACAATGAGTCTTCTGTCTACATCGCTACTAATCCAGTGTTTCATAAGCGGACTAAGCACATTGAGATCGATTGTCATTTCATCCGCCAAGAGTATAAGAATGGCACTATTAATTTTGGCTTTATTCGATCTGGTGAACAGTTGGCTAACGTGTTCACTAAAGCACTGCCTGGGTCCCGAGTTCACTACATTTGTAACAAGTTGGGCATAATTGATATCTATACTCCAACTTGAGGAGGGTGTTAAATATATTTAGTATTAATAATATCCTGTGGGGATACCAACAGTATCTATTGTATGTCCTCGGTGATTAATAAATTCGCGTGCACATCCCACAATGTGATACACGCTTTCCTGTATTCTTTCTCTCTTTTCTAACTTGTGTCTCTTCAAGTGGCAAAATGTGTTTTGGTTTCCATGGAGGTGGTTAGATCTATTGGGAGATGGAGACGGGTGTAGTGGCTTCATTTGGGTGCAGTAGGAGCCGCATGGGCAATTTTGGTGATGTGGGATAGTAGGGTCGTGGAGAGGTTGGATAGTCAATTACGTATGTTTTTTGTGCTTATTTAAAAATATGGAGGATAACCTTTTGTTGGTATTCGTTGGGATCTATGGTCCAGTAGTGAATGTGTTGAGGGAGGGATTTTTGGAGCTGGTGACAGTAACTAATAGTTGGGATACTCCTAGATGTGTGGGTGGTGATTTCAATGTGGAAGATTTCCGAAGGAGCATTTGGGGTGTCCAGTTTTGAGTAAAGCCGTGAGGAGATTCTCTTCTTTCATTAGTGAGATAGAGCTAGTGGATTTACCTCTATTTGGGGGTCGGTTCACTGGGTCCAGCATACAGGAAGATCCATCTATATCCCGCGTGGATGGGTTCTTGATCTCCACAGCTTTGGAGGAGCATTTTTAAGACATTGTTCAATTATTGCTTCCTAAACCTGTTTCAAACTACATCCCTATTATGCTTGATAGTGGTGGATTGCAGCAGCCTTCAGATAAATGGGTTCACAGAGAAGATTGGGAGTGGCAGTGCAACTATTCCGTGCCAGGAACGCTGAGCTTTGTGTTGGCTAAGAAGTTAAAGTTGCTTAATGAGGATCTGAAAGAGTGGAATAGGAAGGTTATTGGATGCTTAGAGGTCCAGAAAGGTAGAGCTTTAGATGCCATTCGCCGAATGGATGAGGAGGTTGGTGCTCTCTCTAGTGAAGAGGTAGAGGTGAGGGTCAGGGCGAAGGCAGAGTTTGCCAGAGTAACAACGATAGCGGAGACGAGTTGGAGGCAAAAATCGAGAAATCTTTGGTTGAGAGAAACAGATTGGAATACTTGGTTATTTCACATGACAAATGCTCATCGGAGACAATTTTATTGCTCTCATCAGAATTGGAGAGAGAGAGAGAGAGAGAGAGAGAGAGAGATGAGGAGATTCATCATAGAGTAGCAATGTTACAATAAATACATTAAATTTATTATAATACATAAATACATAATACATAAATAATTAAACATAATGAGGGGCTCGGGCCAAACGGGCTCGGGCTCGGGCCTCGGACCGGGCCGGCCCACGGGCTCAGAGGGTTTGGCCCTTGCCCAAAAAACCTATCTCCGGGCTCAAGACGGCCTTGGCCCGCACAGTACCAAGCCTCGGACCAAAATTACACACCTAAATAAGGCTGTGGACCCGAATGGTATGACTTTGGCCTTTTACCAGCCGTGTTGGGACGTGGTATGCGAGAGGTGTTAGGAATGATGAATCACATTTGGGAGTCCGGGGAGTTTGAAAAGAGCCTGGATGCCTTTTTTGTTGTTTTAATTCCCAAGAAGGATGGTGATGGGTGCTTAAATGTGCTATTTAAACCCACAATTTACACTAGCAAATCAAATTTCTCACTTTTGTGTTAATAATATGGTTTTGTCATAAAGTTAGCACCGAAATAGGTAAAAGGGAGAAAAAAGCAGTCAGTGGCCAATTTCATCCGAACGGGCGTTCAGATGGTCTTCAATAGAATGATTTGCGTCCGAACGAAATTCGAGATTTTAGGGTTCGAGATTTTTAAAGATTAGGTCAAAAGCAGAGGCATATAAAAGGACACAAAGCAAGACATAAAAAGGGGGCTGGAACTGCTGAAAAGAAAGGGAAGAAGGACGGCAGCTCCCTCGGAAGGTCTTGCAATGGTGTGTTTGGCCGGAAACTCCGCATCATCACCTACATCCATGAGTGGCTAAACATCTTCCTTAGGGTTTTCATCTAGCTAAGTAATGTTTGAACTTTGCATTTGATTACGAATACTATTATTTTTACTCTATGTATATAACTCTTGACAAGTTCTGTCTTTCTTTATAATAAATATCATTGGTTTTGATATTCATTTTTTGTGATTGCGAGTATCGAGTTATACAATGTTTTATTTGTAAGCGTGATATAAACATGAGATAGGTTATGCTTTGTGATGACGAGTTATGCCAAACTTGTTGAGGACAACTTGTGACGCTGAAGATAATCTATGCCAGGTTTAAGTCTCATTAATCCTCTTAAAAAGTCTGTAAAAGCTTGTAGCCATAATGGATATTGTGCGAGTAAATAGTTTAAATTTATAATCTGTATAAGTTCATCTTTATGAGGCTAGGGCGGATTCGACTCCCTAAGATTTTTTACTTTTACAGATCTTATAGATTAGTTATTGTTATTTTATATCATTCAAATTAATTTCGTCTCATAAACTCAATCAACGTTTGTTTCAAATTAATTTTAGGTATTAGTCCGAGAATATGCAACTTAGCTTATTTGCCCCCGTTAGAATAATACCTAGTCTTAACCACTATTTTTCAGAGTAGTAGTTTTTACTTGATTTTAATTAATTATTTTTGGTGTAATAACGACAACATCAAGTGAAGCCGAGGATGTAAAAGATTTTAGACCCATCAACTTGAATGGAGGAGCTTACAAGTTGCTATCAGAAGTTTTGGATGGCAGACTTAAGTGTGTTGAGTTATGTTGTCTCAAAGTCTCATAACACTTTCGTAGAATGCTTTTTGTAGCAAGAAGGCAAATTTTGGATGTGGTTCAAGGGACAAATGAAAGTATGAACTCAACGCTAAGAAGCAGGATTCCAGCAGTGATCTATAAACTGATCATTGAAAAGGCATATGATCATGTTTATTGGGATTTTCTGCTCTAAATGATGGAAAGGATGGGGTTTTGGGCTAAATGGAGAAAATGGATATTGTTTTCCATTTTTACAACAAGATTGTCAGTTTTGATAAATAAAAGTCCCTTAGAATTCTCCTAGTCATCTAGGGAATTAAGGCAAGGCGATCCTTTATCCCTTTAGTTTTTATGACGATATCATAGTCTTTTGTGGGGCGGAGGTGCGACAAATGAGCTACCTCATATGTGTGCTCCGACTATCTTCGAGCTTTGAGCAAACTTAGAGAAGTCAAAGAAGTTGCATGTGGCTACGCTAGCCAATGTTGAGCCCATAGCCTCATTTTAGGATGCAAGATTAGTTGCCTTCAATCCTTCTACCGAGGTTTGTCGTTGGGATCGTCTTTTCAGGCTAAGGTTGTATGGGATTCAATTATTGAGAAATTCTAGAAGACATTAGTTGGATGGAAGAGACAATACATATCCAAAAGGGGAAGGATTAACCTTATTAAGAGCAATTTATCAATTTGCCTACTTACTTCATGTCCCTGTTCATTATCCTGGCTTCGGTGGCAAAAAAGTTGAAAAGGTTGCAAAGGATTTTTTATGGGGTGGCAAAGGGGAAGAGTTAAAGTATCATATGGTTGATTGGGAAAAAGATTGTTCTCCTATTCAAGCTAGGAGCTAGCATTCAGGAGATTAGGGATTTTTAACCAAGCCTTGCTTAGTAAGTGGTTATGGAAGTTTGCTTATGTGAGAGAAAGGTGGTGGAGGGTGGTGAAGGCGAAGCATGGGAGTGGTTGGGGGGATTGGTCCTCGTGTGAGATTTATACACTTCATCGTCAAAAAAGGTCCTAAATCGACGTGAACAAGCTAAAACATGATATGATTTTAGGGGGGAGGGGTTTTGGAAAAGTATTGGGAGAGGGTGGAATAACTTTGCAAGTTTTTTGACGATGTGGTAGGGAAAGGTAGAGGGATTAAGTTATGGTCCCATGCTTAGTGCGGAGGAGAGAAATTGAGGGATGTGTTCCCATGATTGGATCTAAATGCATCTGTTGCTAACTACATTGTGGTGAGAGGGGGGTCAAGTGGTCAGGAACATTTTTTTGTGCATGGAGATTCAGGACTGGGAGACAGAAAATGTTCTAGTTCTTGCTGCAAGATTATGAGGCTTGTTAAACTTTAGCACCGGAGAAGATGAGGTGAGGTGGAGGCTGGCTTCCTTGGGGATGTTTCTGGTAAAGTCATTGTATATGGCCTTGTGTGGGCGTAAAGACAACTCTTTTCCTTGGCAGCAAATTTGGCAGACATCTTCTCCGTCTAAAGTAGCTTTTTTGTTTGATGCACGAAACAGAACAAGATTCTTACTATAGATAATCCGATCCACATGAGGTTACTTACAGAGAAATGGTGTTGTGTATGCAAAAAGGATAAGAAGTGGAGCATCTTCTTATATAGTGTCCAGGGTCTTTGGACTTTAATCATCTCTTGGTTTAGTTTGTCCCGAGTGTTTTAAAGGAGTGTGGTCAAGATTCTTCTTTGTTGGCAAGGAGTTATCAGGAAAAGACAGAAAAATATGGTGTGTGAGTTTGTTGGGACTGATATAGATTACTTGGCGGCAAAGAACCCGCCAGCTTTTTTAAAGCATTGAGAGTCCGTTTTTTAAGCTTAAAAGTAATTTAATGAGCATTTTGTATAGTTAGGACGCGAAGGAGTGTTATCCTTTTTTTTGAACAATTTGTAGATTTTGTTGAACTTTTGATACAAGGCCTTCTAGTGACTGTTTTTGTATACCGGTAGCATTCACTTTATGTCTCGTTTATAAAATCGTTTTTACTTATCAATATGTGTGTGTGTGTGTGTGTGTGTGTGGAGCGGGAAAAAGAGTTAGGAAAATACTCCATTCTTATTTGCTACACAATTTGACCTCTAACTGCTGCCAACTATACTTCTGACATTTTAAGTCAAAACTAGAGAAACACACTAAAAGGTGGCTGCCTGTAATGTGAAACCATGCCTTCCTTCCCTCAAAAACAGCTCATGTGACTTACGGATCATTATCATAGTCGACATGTAATGAAGTGGCAGACATAGCTTGCTCCAATTTAGTTTGGAGTTCGGATAGAAGTCATAAAACAAAAAAGGATGCCTATTCAGTATGACAATTTAATTAAAGGAGTATCAATCTCCTACATCTCCACTAACAGCTGACTTGTGTACATAATGTACTCAATACAAGTAACCACTTGCTTCTATGTGTACCCAACTATCCTAGCTGAGAAAATAAAGCATTTAGGGCCAACATCATAAACTCGGACTTATCAATGACCAACACCTTATTACTTAAAGAGTACTTAATGGATTAATGGTTTCTGTTGTGAACTTGTGATTAGTACAATGAATTCATCACTAGACCCAATATATCATGCTAGAGATATTCGAATTTTGTAAAGCTTCTTCAACTCTAAATTCCTCTTTATATTGGAACAGGCAAAGAAAGCCTATAGCTGAAAACAAATAGGAGAGTAAGAAAATTAATTTCTCGTTCTCGTAATCGTCAATCTGCTAGATCAGACGGGAGGTCACATGAGATCGTGAACACTTGTTCTTCTTTTTAAATGAGTTTACCCAGAACTCCTCAATTGTAGCCATTAGGTAAGAGGCAGATCACAAGTAAAAACAATGAATAATATCTATTGTCTAAAACATAGTTATAAACACTCACCTCAATTGAGTACGAAAATTTAGTAAGTTAAATTTTTTTCGCAATGCTGCCTAATATATCACAATCTTTCCTTAAATGAGCAAGATAACTTAACACTGTATCCTTCACGGTTTTTCCCGATATTTCCCCATCTCAAAATAGTATTCACACCAATGTACAAGACTTCCACTGTACACTACATTCTGACAGAGTTGCAAACCTAGAAAGACACATATTTCTTCACCATCAACAAAAATCACTTTATTTAGACCAAAATTTTAAGGTCACTATCTTCTCAAACATGAATTATTTCACTGGTGAATTAGTTCTTCTGTGCCAAGTGGAAGATGTGTAATCAAGACTTTAAAAGCCTTGAGTAATATTTATATGAAATACATAGACATACATATACACATATACATATATATGCAGATGTGTGTGTGTGTGTGTATACAAAATCAAGATTTTATATGATATGCCATTGAATACTGATAGTTGAGTGCAGCCTCCAAAAGAGAGATGGTTATCATTAGGTTAGTGTCGATAGAATAAACCATCGTGCCGTAAGCTACGAAACGTGGTGACTCAGTCTGATTGACTCTAAGGATCACTACTCGTCGTATATCGTCGTATTCCTTTTGGCGAATGCCTTAGGTAGCTATAAGACACAAGGATTTCTTTTAAGTTTAGGAATTAGCTTCGGATTGAGTCTGTGCACAGCAAGCCCTAGACTTTACAGCTAGATTTGAAACAACCAAGCAACAGAACGTTGTGCGGTAGCATTTTATCCAGCATTGACTAAAATAAAGGATCATCCAGTGTATATAAGCATTTTGAACACGGCCTTCTTTCAAGCTATTTTAAAGAGGGAGTTCTAGCCAATTTTTTGTATCAGTTTATATGTCTGGTGATAAATAACTGGTCAAAGATGAAAAGATCTCAGTACAAAACAGAAATTACCCTGTCAATCGATCCAGCAGTGGCACCGGACGACCGAACCCTGTAGTCGATCCGCCAGCCCTCCGGCAACCATTTCGGCCTCTCCGGCAACGATTCGAAACTCACTCCCGCCGGCGACGTTCCCTTCCGCCCCGCCGGCGTCGACTCCGCATCTTCCGTCGCAGACGTCGTCATATCATCCGTACGACTCCGGTAGCCGGTCGCCGGATGCGCGCTCAGCTCCGGTTCGCAAGCTCCAGCTCGGTTCGGCTGCTCGTGATCTGAGATGCCGTTTTGAGCTCGTTCTAATCCGGTTGGTGCTGGTTCGGTGGGGTCAAGGTTGGCCTCGATGAAGGTGCCGGACTTCAGGAGCGGGTCCGGCGGGATGTGGTGGCCGTCGGCGAAGAAAGCGTCGGGTTCGGGCAAGTGGAATGGAGGATTTGGGGGTCCACCCGATGGTTCCCAGTTTGACATGAGAAAGCTGAAGTGAGAGTGTGTGGGGGTACTGAAAGCGAAAATGTGTTGGGTTCTGTGTGATTTTTAATTCTACTGACACCCCCAAAATGGGGCATTTATCGCTGATCAAGACCGGTGACCATAGTATTAGGCCATATTGGCAACTTAGTTTGTTTTTTTGTTTTTTCTTTTTAGTTAAAAATGTTAAAAGTTAAGATTACTTATTTAGTTAAAAAATTAAAAAGTAAAATTAAAATATAAGTTTTTAAAATATTTTATTTAAATTTTTATCATTTTTAAAATATAATATTATTTTTTATTCATAACTTATTTATTATTACTACTAGTTACATATAATTATTAATATCAATTATATAAAATGTTAAAATTATCCACTTTAAACAAAAGTAAAAAATGTTAACTTTTTATCCAAACAATCGATTTAAAAATAAACTAATTTAAAAGCTAATTTACCGACAAACTACTTTGAACTCAATTTAATTTTTTTGCTAAAAATGTAAAAAAATAAAAAAATTAACTTTTAAACTAATTGTCAATCGGGTTCTTAGTTAGGGATGACAATTTTTCCCGCCTCGCCCCAACCCTGTCCCGTTCTCGCTCCGCTTTGTAAGGTTTTTTTCGCCCCTAATAACAAGCAGGGTGAGAACGGTATTTGCTCTTCTCGCCCCATTTTTTTCCATCATGTCCCCAATTACATAAAATAAATATTTTTTAAATATTAATATATGTATAAAATATAATTTTATAAATATAATAAGTTCAAAATATTAAAATATTATATTTATCTCTATTTTTTTATATTTTGTATATTTAGTTATATTAATTCATCAACTATTATTTTTTATTTATTATATTATTTATAACTTTTATTAATATTACTCTTTTAAACCTTAAACATTATACCCGAAATATCCCCGTATCCGTCCCATTCTCTGCAACTTTTCTAATATTTTCTCATACCCCCGCCTCGATCAAATGTGAAACTGGAATGGGAGAACTAATCATCAGTCATGTCCTGTCCCATTGCTATTCCTACTCTTAGTATGTATGTAAATAAATAATATTTTATTTTACAAAATAAATAATATTAATTTAAAATGAGTTATTTAATTTTAAAGAGGATATTTTATAAAGTAAAAGTTATTTGTTCATATATATATATATATATATTCTATCAAATTTAAACAAGAGACAAAAGCAAAAACTCTAACTATCACAGTTTAGATCTGATTAGTCAGAGTTTTTTACCTTATTTTTTTTTTTGTTTTTAATCAGTCATTAAATATCGTTACAATCAGTGTTCTTCTTTTAAAAATGTAAGGGTTTTGTTCAAAAAAATTTACGTCATTGGTAAATGCTCTCTTCTAATTTTCCAGTGAAGGCAACTAAATTACATGATTTAAAATAATGACTTATTAACTTATTTTATATTTTAATAAAATATTTTGCTCTTTAGTTAGAGAGAGAGAGATATTTTATCTTTGTTTTATTAGGAATTTAATATTGACTTTTGTATTAAATAGTTTATTTGATATGACTAATTTTTCAGGGACTTAACTTTGTACATTTTTTAAATAAATTTTTTAAAATTTAGATATTTAAAACATGTTCACACTCCTTTAATCATGATATCGACAGCATGTCATTTTATTTGAAAAAGAATTGAATCAAAAGAAAATAAGATAAAAATATAATAAGTTTTTAAACACTTTAGAACATTAAATTTGTTAAATTATAAAAATTTTATTGTTCTAATATTTTATTGTACAACTTTACTCTAATTTAAAATTCATCCTTACTTACTACCTTAGTGACATATGCCTTACATGCCCATCCTAATTTTTGGACTAAAACGTCATTTTCATTTTTATGGGCCGTCCCTAATAGTTTGTCTACAGGTCATTTTCATTATTATGGACCACGTTAATTGAAGTTATAATATGGATAGGATTAGAAAAAATAGTTGTTTTAGAAATATAGATAAATTTTAATAGAAAAATACATTTTAATGATTTCAAATTCGATGTGATGTGCAAAAAGATTTTTTTTTATATCATTAATTTATTTAACTTCTTAACTCACAAATATTCAAAAAGCAAATTACACCTAGACTCCTTGCATTCTTATCATATATCACTGTCTACCATCTTATTTTTTGAAATCATACTACTCCCGCAACTGATAACACCGTTAACGGCACAAACAGAATGACTATATTGCCCTTATCTTTTATCTCATTTTTCTAACCAAACAACCTTAAACAAGTTGCCCCCCATCACATCACCATCTCAGATCCAGCACCATTGCATACACTAGTATCGTTGTCGCCTTTTAGATCCACTTGTGAACGAAATGACGAAAGGTTCATCATTTGACAATGTAGGGGGAGTTTCATATTGAACTTGACTGATGAAGAATTGAGGATTGAGGGTGTGCCATTAACAAATCATCTCTATCTCTTTCTCCTCTGTAATTTTTCTTTGTGTTGGGCAAAAAAGGATTGAAAATAAATAAAAATTCAATATTGTACTATAACAAACAAACATAAACTGAAAATAAAGAACTGTAAATAAATTCTTATGAATAGTCGCAAAAATCAGAATCAAGAGGATGATCGAGGCTAGCATTGGACACTATTTCTTTAAGATAAATTCATTCCCCACACAGGTGCTAATGGGTTTCACGGATATCAATCTCCTAAAATACAACAATCGCACTCAGAGAAGAAGCACTCTAATCTATGGGTACGTCGAACAGTTAAGTATTTTGTACTCTCCGACTCTTAAACGTTGCACACACAGTGAATGTAGTGTATGAAGGAATGTTAGATGCCAAAATTCATGAAAAATGGATGCAAATTTACAACCTCAGAAGTGACTGTTCGAAACAGTTAGCGCACCAATTCTGAACATGTGCAACTTTTCGTCGGCAATGCTCAAGCGCTCTGTGAGCGCCCTACTTTGGAGTTCTGGGTGGTCTCTGGCGCTCGAGCACTCAACACTAGAAGGAGGCCCTCGAGTGCTCCGCAAGCGCCATGCCAGCACTCAACACTGGAAGGGGGCGCTTAAGCGCCTTGCGAGCGCTCAACACTGGAAAGGGGCGCTCAAGCGCTCCATGAGTGCCCAGCAAGCACACTATTCTAGTCTTGTTTCCGCACATGGGTGCTCAAGCTCTCCATTCTGAAAATTTAACTGTTGAACTTTTGACCCGTTGGGTTAACGGTAACGAATTTTAAATTCTAATTTTAAAATTTTTATTTAAATAAAAATTTAAATAAATTTTCTCCAAAAATATATAAGCTACTTAGACCGAGTTGACCCACGACCCGGACCCGGGCCTAGCCCGGCCGATCGGACGGCAGCAGCAGCGCGCGTGCGTGTGAAATGGGTCGAACCCACCGTTAGGTAGGTCATCTCCCGTCTACAAAATTGGATACCCACAAGGAACTCTCCCCTTAGTCCAACTCTAACTTATATATACCTACTGAGTTCCTCAAGAACGTCCAATGTGGGATTGAAGTTCCACCCTTCCATTAAATCCAACAAAACCCATGTTCAAGTGACGACTTTGAACATCGATTTTTCATTCACCTCTTATCAGATTTGAGTAAATGAATATACGTCGCTCATCTCCTCGCAGAGGAGAATGCGTAGCACTCTAGACCCAACTTTGAAGACGGATAGATCCCACATTTATTTTGGCTCAAAGTTTGTCAAAAATAAGATTATTAAATTCGATTTTAACAATCTCCCTCATGAATTAGAAATGGCTATAAAACCAATGCATATGCAAATGCAAACACACAACACAGAGTACAAGCAAAAATCTCCTGTATAGAGATAGGTAGCTTGTAGCTTTGAACCTTCTCTTGTGACAATCTATCAAATTTACTGGCTAATCAGTGAACATAACGTCTTGAACTGTTTAGTCGTTTGTGTAAACTAAGACAATAGAAAATCACACAGGATCTTTCTAGACACCATTTGGTTCTCATGATTTTATTCATTTTGGCCCTGATCAACCTAATTTTCATGAGTACTTTAGAGAATTTGGTATTATAATTCTCATTGAACCGGTCCAGTTCACACTCACATAGGTGATTTCTTAATAAGAGTATCCTACAATATTTCACTTGAATTTTCAAGATATAAGAAACATTAAAAACTTATCTTATCCTAAACTCACTGCAAGTATCATAGTATCATCATAGAAATTGGTAGAATGGATTACCTCTGTTGTGATCCTACTAAGTCATCCACAACTTAGTTGTCCCTTTGAACATAGATATGAGATCTCCAGTCAGTTAGGTTGGGTGTCCGTTATGAAAACTCTTCAAGTCATAGGCTTTAAACTCATTCTCCTCGATAATTGTCTAACTTGCTCTCTACCTAAACCTTTAGTTAACGGATTCGCGATGTTATCCTTCGACTTTACATAGTCTATTATGATAACTCCATTAAAGAGTAGTTATTTTATAGTATTGTGTCTTCGACGAATATGTCGAGACTTACCATTATACATATTACTCTGTACCATTCCAATTGCCGATTGGCTATCGCAATAAATACAAATTGCCGGCACAAGTTTCGTCCACATTGAAATGTCCTCTAGGAATTGACGAAGCCACTATGCTTCTTCTCCTACTTATCTAAAACAATAAACTCAGCTTCTATTGTAGACCTAACGATACACGTTTATTTGGAAGATTTTCAAGACACTGTTGCACTAGCCAAATTAAAGACAAATCCACTTGTGGATTTTAAGTCTTTAGTATCAGATATCTAATCCGCATCACAGAACCCTTCTGCTACGCCTGGGTATCTCGTATAGTGTAGTCCATAGTTATGAGTGTATCTTTAATATCTTAGTACCCTAACTATTGGCGTTCAGTGATCTATCCATGGGTTACTTGTGTATCTGCTCAATTTATTGATAGCACACGCAATGTCCGGACGAGTACAATTAGTCATGTATATTAAGTTGCCAATAATTCGGGAATACTCTAGTTGAGATATGCTATCTCCAGTATTATTCGATAAGTGGAGATTTAAATCTATAGATGTTCTCGCTGGACGATTACCATATTTCTTGAATTTTTAATAAATCTTCTCAATATATTGTGATTGGGACAACACATATCCTTCAGATGTTCCAGAAATTTTAATTCCTAGTATAACATTTACAACACCCAGATCTTTCATGTCAAACTTACTATTTAACATTCTCTTAGTAGGTTTAATCATATCTTGATTACTACCAATAATAAGCATATCGTCAACGTAAAAACACACAATGACATATCCCTTTCCTTTATCATTGAAATAGGCACATTTGTCACATTTATTTATTCTGAATCCATTTGGCATCATTACGCTGTCAAATCTTTCATGCCATTATTTTGGAGTTTTCTTAAGACTGTACAAGTATCTAACAAACTTACACACTTGCCTTTCTTTCTCTAGAACCACAAAATTTTCCAGTTGGTCTATTTATATTTTCTCATTCAATTCTCCATTTAGAAAGGCAGTTTTAACATCTATTTGATATATCTCAAGATTGTACAAGGCTGCTATAGCAATTAACATCCTTATTGATGTTATCCTTTTAACTGGAGAATATATATCAAAATAGTCTACTCCTTCATTTTGCTTATATCCTTTAATAACAAGTCTTGCTTTGTATTGGTCTATTGAACCATCTGCTTTTATTTTTCTCTTGAATATCCATTTATATTCCAGAGGTTTATTACCCGGTGGAAGCTCCACCAGCTCCCACGTATGATTTTGCGTGATGGATTCAATTTCACTACTGACAGTCTCCTTCCAATAAGGTGTTTCAGGTGTGAACATAGCTTCCTAAAAGCTTTGGGGCACATTTTCTAACAAATAAGTTAGAAAATTCAGATTAAAAAATTTTAAAATCCTGACCATTTTACTGCGTCTGAGTTCATCTTGATTACTACCCGTTGCAATGTCATAAGTTATTTTAAGAGAATTTGATTCTCGTATAGAATTACACGAAAAAATATCTTCAAAAAATCACGCATTTCTTGATTCAATAATAGTATTCATATGCATATCCTCAATTTCTGACTTATGTATCAGAAATTGATATGCACTGCTATTATTCGCATATCCAATAAATATACAGTCAACGATTTTTTATCCTATTTTTGTTCTATTAGGAACAAAGACCGCCACCTTAGCCAAAAATTTCCCACACTTTAAGTATTTGTAAGAAGGTTTACGACCCTTTTCACAATTCATATGACGTTTTATTTATTTTCTTGTGGGACAATTTATTGAGAATATAATTTGCGAAAAGTAAAGCTTCCCCCCACAAGTTCTGAGGTAAATCAGAACTTATCAACATAATCTAGTGTATAATACCATGTTCTTAACAGAACTCATCAAAAGGTGATTCATATTCACCACCTCTATCACTTCGAAAAATCTTTATTTTCTTGCCAAGTTAATTCTCAACTTCATTCTTATACTATATAAATATGGATAATGCCTCATCTTTACTTTTCAATAAGTAAAGATAGCAATATCTTGCGCAATCATCTATGAAGGTAATAAAGGACTTTTTACCACCTCTAGTTTGTACAAATTTTAAGTCATAAATATTACTTTGAATTAATTCTAAAGGTTCGGTACTCCTTTCAAATGAATGAAAAGGTAATTTAGCAAGTTTTTCTTCCACATAAATTTTACGTTTATGATTTGGATCGATGTGAAATTTAGGTAAATAATCATTGTTAATCAACCTACGTAAGGTATCATAGTTAACATGACCTAACCTACAATGCCACATATTAGATAACTCAAGCATATAAGCAGAAGATGTGGTTATCTTATTACTTGTAAGAAATACAGTCATTACATTGAGCTTGAAAAGCCCATCACTCATATACTTTTTTTCCACAAACATCACACTCTTGGTGAGGATAACTTTGTCTGACTCAAAGACAAGCCAGAAATCCCTCTTACTAAACAATGACCCAGAAACTAAGTTCTTCTGGATATTCAGGACATGCAGTACATCGTTGAGTGTCAGCTTCTTGCCAGACGTCATCTTCAGAATCACCTTCCTTAGGCCTCAACCTTGGAAGTCGAAGAATTTTCCATTAAGAGTTGTTCTCCATTCTCCACCAGCTGATAGGTTGTGAACAACCTCCTGTTTGAACACGTGTGACGAGTAGCCCCAGTGTCTACCCACCACTTTCTTAGATTGCCAAGTAAGTTCACTTCAGACACCACTGCTGAAAAGCTGATATCTGACACGTCACATGACAGATTCTCCACTTCTGTCATATTGGCTAGGGCAATTTTCTTCTTCTTGCTGGGGTTCCCTTAACTTTTCTTCTTGTGGTAGTCTTTAGCCATGTGTCCTGACTTGTCACACACATAGCATTTGCCCTTGAACTTCTTGGTGTCTCCGCCTTTGTAACCTTGTGTAGAGAATTTTCTCTTCTTGTTGGATTTTTGCCCATATTCCACCACATTGGCCTTGGACTCCATGGAGGGATTTCCAGTTCTCTTGTCGGAGACTTTATTGTCTTCCTCAATCCTCAACCTCACAATCAAGTCCTCAAGCCGCATTTTCTTGCGTTTGTGCTTAAAATAATTTTTGAACTTTTTCCAAGATGGCGACAATTTTTCAATAATTGCAGCCACTTGGAATGATTCACTTATTGTCATTCCTTCAGCATGGATTTCATGTAGGAACAACTGGAGATCTTGAACTTGACTGAATTTCGTCTTAGAATCCATCATTTTGAAATCTAAGAATCTATCAACAACGAACTTCTTCATTTCGGCATCTTTCGTTTTATACTTCTTGTCCAGGAATTTCCACAGCCCTTTTGCTTTCTTGATTGGATTATACACATTATACAATGTGTTATCTAACCCGTTGAGGATGCAGTTCCGACAAATAGAATCAGCATGTTTTCATGCTTCCACAATGGTAATAACTTGCCTATCTGTCTCGTCCTCCTTCAGAGTAGACAAATCTTCATGAAGAAATTTTTTCAAATTGAGAGTCGTGAGATAAAACAACATCTTTTGTTGCCATCTCTTGAAGTTTGAATCGCCAAACTTTTTCGACTTCTCCCCGTGATTCACGGGTACAGTAGGAACAACCACGGGTATCACCGGCACACTCGCAATAGCAGTGGCCGTGACCATATTTTCAACACTAACATTTTTAGTGGCCATTTCTGTATAAACAAAAGATCAACATAGAATCAAATTCTAGTAAGTTTAATACAATTATTTGGAATAACCAGAAACAATATTGAATAGAATATCAAAACCAGAAATAACATAGTTTTGAAAACTAGAACATAACAGAATATAAATGAATTGAAAATAAAAACTGTAAAGCAATAGTACAGTAAAGGTTTTTTCAGAAAAATCGAATCTATCTTAAGATTGTTGGTCAAAAAAGGATTGAAAACAAATAAAAATTCAATACTGTACCATGACAAATAAACATAAATTGAAAATAAAGAAATGTAAATAAATTTTTACGAGCAGTCACAAAAATTGGAATCAAACAGATGATCGAGACTAGCGTTGGATATTATTTTCTTAAGATAGATTCGTCCTCCACACATATGCTAATGGGTTTCAAGAATGTAATCTCCTAGGACACAACGATCACACATGGAGAAAAAGTACTCCAATCTACGGGTACAGCGAACCGTTAAATATTTTGTACTCTTCAACTTTTAAACTTTGCACACACAATGAATGTAGTATATGAAGGAATTTTGGATGCCAAATTCATGAAGAATAGATGCATATTTATAGCCTTAAAAGTTACTGTTCGAAACAGTCAGCGCACCATTTCTAAACAGGCGCAACTTTTCGTTAGTAGTGCTCAAGCGCTCTGCGAGCGCTTTATTCTAGAGTTCTGGGGGGACCCTCTGGCGCTTGAGCGCTCAACACTAGAAGGGGACGCTTGATCGCTCCGCGATCGCACTATTCTAGTCTTATTTCCGCATATGGGCGCTCGAGCGCTCCGGGAGCGCTCTATTCTGAAAATTTGACCGTGACTCGTTGAGTTAATGGTAACGAATTTTAAATTCAAATTTTAAAAATTTTATTTAAATAAATTTTTTAAAAAATATATAAGCTACTCGGATCGAGTCAACCAACAACCCACGGCCTTATCCTGAGCCTGATCATGGCTGGTCGGACCGGCAGCGGCGGCAGCACGAGCGCGCGTGTGAAATGGGTTGAACCCATCGTTAGGTAGGTCTTCTCCCGTCCACAAAGCTGGGTACCCCCAAGGGACCCTTCTCTTAGTCCAACTCTAACTTATATATATCCACTAAGTTACTCAAGAACTTTCAATGTAGGATTGAAGTTCCACACTTCAATTAAACCCAACAAAACCTATGTTCAAGCGACGACTTTAAACATCGATTTTTCATTCACCTCTTATCGGATTTGAGCAAATGATAAGGCTGTACAAAAAATCAAAAAAATCAATAATTCGGTCCAGTCCGGTTCTATCCGTACGGTTCGATCCAGTTTTTATTTGTCACGGTTCAGTTCCGGATTAAAATTTCTAAAAATCGTTCTGAACGGTCCGATTCTCGGTTCTTGTTTAATTTCACGGTTCCAAATCGAACTGGACGTGTCTTGCTTAATATTATATATATATATATATATATATTGATGATCTTAGCCGTTTATTTTATTGTTTTAATTTATATATTATTACCGCAAGAAATTAAATTGGTCGGATATCGTTAACTATCTTAACAAATCACATTTGTGTTAATAAAAATAAATTGTGATGTTTATTTTATTATTTAT
>JAULJZ010225615.1:0-17331 GCA_032270985.1 Heliamphora pulchella
AAACTATTGAATAATTACACGGTGTCCACACTAATTTTAAAATTTTTCCATGGAAAGATTCTATTTCTTTCCGTGAAGATATATATATATATATATATTTTTAAATTTTTTTTTAATAATTAAATATTTAAGTTAATTTATGTACAACTCGATTAATTTTAAAATTTTAAATTTAAAAGTAAGACAAACTTCTATTATTTTAAAAGAAAATTTGAATTTGTGAGCACTAAAGAGCAAATTCAAGTACAAACCACCTTACCTGACATATCACAATTTAGCCCAGAATGCCAAAAAATTTAATTTTTAGATGCATTTTTTGAAAAGAAATTAAAATTATTTGGAATAATTTATTTAGAATAGCAAATTTTTGGTTTTCTATTAAAATAAATAATATATTTTTATTTTTTTACTTTTAAATTGTAATATTTGTAATAATAAGAATACTTTTTCAGAGACTTATTGTGATAAAAGTGGATTTAAAAAGTATATATTACTTTCTTTTTATATTCTTTTGTGCTTTAAATTTAATCTAAACGGGCATAAATTTTAAATTTCTTTCTTTTAAAATAAAAATATAAAATAATTTAAGGCCGAGGAACATTACTTGAATATTTTTTAATAATTTGTTTTTTTTTTAAATTTAACATAAATAGACATACTTTTTATAGATTATTCCTATTGAATCAAAAAATAAAAAACTGAGACTAAAAACTAAAAAAATAAAATAAAATGTCACAAAGGAAAAAACTTTCCCAAACAAAAGCTAGGCGTCCGTTTGGTTTAGTCCTTTTATGCATTTTTTTTTTGCCTTTAGAGATTTTTTCTAAGTATTAATTTAAATAAGTGTATTTTTCAAATTTCTCTAGTCATAAAAATTTAATAAAGTAGAAGTCTTGATCATTTTTTTAAAAAATTCAGATAAAACGAAACAAGCCAATTTAACAGGCCTTTTTTTTTTTTTTTTAAACTTTGTGGCATTTTTACATTTTTACTAATCCTTTTTTAATTTTAACTTAAATGACATACCTTTTAAAACAACCTCGTCATAAGAAATTAAAAAAATAAAAATAAATTTAAAAATAAAAATATTCAAAAAGTTAAAAAAAAGCTTCGAAAAATATCATCAAGCTTTTTAAATCAAACGTAGGCTCTTCGTAAAACCTATCTACTTTTTGATTGAGCTTATTATTGTGATTTATTTTGCCTTTTGAAAAAAAAAAAACGCTAAAATTTTAAGATAAACCAAACAAGCTTTACGTCTATGCATGGCTATGGCCTCCACATATTGGTGCATTTATGTCGGAATCGATAATTAGAATTGCAGACACAATCAACCCACAGTTCCGAAGTAGCCACTAAACAAATGGACGACGACAGTGGAGGAACCGAGCCAGAATTCCGTTTCGACTGGGCCGAGTTGACTCACGAGTGCCTCATCAACATCCTCGCGCGGCTCACCCTGGAGGACCGATGGACTGGAGCCATGTTCGTCTGCAAATCATGGCTACAGGCCTCCAAAGACCCGTCTCTAAACTCAGTCTTCGACCTTGAGACTTGCTTCGACTCGGCCCCCGACTCATCTCATTGGTGGACTCCCGAGTTCGAACGGAGAATCGACGTCATGCTTCGATCCGTCGTCGACTGGAGCGATGGCTCTCTTACGGAGATCCGTGTCAGACACTGCTCCGATCGATCTCTCCTGTTCGCCGCCCAAAGGTACGTGGATTGTATGAATCGTTGGGGTCTGTTTGGATCTGTTAATCTTTTGGGCCTAGTGTCACGTTCTTGTTGATTGAAAATGGATTTTGCTCCGATTCCATTTCTTTTCAGGTTTCAATTTGTTGGATGCTTGATTTTGGCTGTTGTATGGTTGATTTTGTTGGTTTTGATTCAATTTTGATTTGTAGAGGGTCAATGTTTAAGTTGATTTCGGCTATTGTATGGTTGATTTTGTTGGTTTTGATTCAATTTCTATTAGACTTTTAGTATTACTCTTCCAAAATCGTGCGGTGGGTTAGGTTTTCATCTAGGACATTGCAAGCTTCTGTAATGGTAGGTTCAAGTTTGAATTTTTACCATTATTTTCTGTATGCATTATGCAATTCAGTTTTGCCCTAACTGTAGTTCCTGCTTCTATTCCTAACTTTTGATTGTTCTGTAGTAGAATTGTGGTTTGCCTTAATGAAACTAAGTTTAATCCGAATTGCAACTTCAGTGTGAACTACATTTTTTTTTTTGATAAGCAAGCGTTTAGTTTTATAACAAAAAAATAAATAAATAAAAAATAAAATAAAACAACCTAGTCTACTAAAAATTATCTAACCACCCAAAAGGCTAGGATAGAGAAGCAAAATAAACTAAATCGAAACCTAATGCAAGGTTTCTTAGGCTGAATAGAGGAGTTACATTTTCCTCACCAATTTTTTTTTTTTAATTTCCTTAAGTAGTTTCTTCTTGTTTGCAGCTCTTGAAGGCGGAGACTTCCAAGGGCTAATGAAGTTTTTATCCGAAAAGGAATTTGGGGGCCCATTCTCTAGAAGATGGAGTCAAACGACTAGCATCTTTCTCTCTTCCTCCATATTGTTAGTGAGGATCAAATGCCTCTAAAACATAAAAAACACTAGAGAAATTAATCAAAGGAGTAATGGAGACCTCCACATCTTGAACGTTTAATGGTTGAACCATATCTTTTCCTTTTTTTTTTCTCCACCTCTGTGGCGACTCTATATATTTTTGTTGATGGGGTTATTTAGAAATTATAAAATAATAATTTTTACATTAGATAATAATTAATAATCTATAATGAGTATAACTAAAACTAAATTAAACGTTTCAATTAATAAGCAGAACATCTTTTGGATATAATTATACCGTTATTTTGACGAAAATTATACATAAACTTTTATAACTGTATCGACGAGATTTTATATTTTAAAATCAATCTAGTTATTAATAATATATATATTTTTTATTTTTAATATATGCGATAAAGTAATTATTGAATCAAACTACATAATGATGTAACTTTGTATTTAACTCTGTAAACGATTGTTAAGCATTTAAAGTTGCATATCTATAATTATGTAGAATAGTTTAGCGATAGTGATATAATTAAATTTACAGTTTGTAAAACTTTGTGTCGTGGCTTTTTAGGAACTACGAAAATATCAATCCGTGCTTGAAATAGAAATACTGAGAAAAATAATCTGGTGTGATGCGTTCAAGATAACTATGTAGTATTTTGTTATTATCTTGAGGTCAATTATATTTTTCTAATGAGGTTAATTATACACACATTAAAAAAATATTATAATAATAATATTTTTTTTTTGATGTGGTCAATTGATCACACCAGCATAAATGTGGAGTCGCCCCTGCTTCACCTCTTCCCAATTACTACGCTTCACACTATTGGTTCTTACATTCTCTTTAACCCTCCATTCTTTTATGGAGATATGATTTGGACACTCAGCCTTAAGCTAAAGGAGATGAGAGTTTTTGTAATGTCCAAAAACTATGCACTCATTACATTTTAGGGGCATCCTTTTTTGAACTGTCGAATTTAATAATCAAGTATGCTATGTTATATGAAGTCGGCTACGGATATTGAGTGTGGGTATGTGTCTTAAGTGTTGGATTCATCTGATTTTCATATTAAGGACATTGGGTTGCGGCAAAATATTCATGTTGTTTAATATATAATTTTTAGGGTAAATGCTATTTGCAAGTTTTCATATAGCATATCATGCATTATATGAGAGTTTATATATAGTTTTATAATAAATTTAAATTACTATAGATGCGTCACCGGTGAATGTTCAATTAGAAATGTCGGACATGTAACCCATACCATTATTCAAGTGTTGAGTGTTTGACGCGAATACTTTATACATTTAGTAACATACCCATATGTTGAAAGTACGTTGAATGTAAACCATATGTTGTATGTCTAATGCCCCACCCTCCTTGCCATCCTTTTTGAATAGAGCTTTTGGGCTTCTATTGTTTTTGGTATATCATGTGTTACGTTTGAATGATAAAATTAGTCTATCACTCAACATATTCCGGGGTTGGAATTTCGCAATTGATTAACACGCACATTTATCGGTTTGATTTGGGTGATGAAAATAGTTTCACTTTTATCCCCAGTTGCCAAGACAAATTTTGATTCAAGATATTGGTTTTCCCAATAAATTATACACTGCGACTGATTGCAGCAAGTATTTTTTTGAATGAAAGATTGTTTTGTTTTCCCATTTGTTCCCAATAAATTATACACTGCGACTGATTGCAGCAAGTATTTTTTTTTTTTTAATGAAAGATTGTTTTGTTTTCCCAATTGTAAGTCAGGTGCCCAAGCCTTCATATACTTTGGATCAAGAGCTGCCCAAATGTTACTGATGAATGCATTGCTAGAATAGCTTCTGGGTGTCCCAAGCTAAGGGAAGTTGATGTCAGCTATTGCTACGAAATCTCTCATGAATCATTGGCTCTGATAGGAAATAGCTGTCCCGACCTCAAAATTCTGAAAAGGAACCTGATGAATTGGTTGGATCCCTCTCAACACACGGGAATCGTCCCCAAAGAATATCTCGATGCCTGCCCACAAGACGGGGATTCCGAGGCTGCTGCAATTGGAAAATGTATGCCTCATCTGCTGCACCTCGAACTTCGCTTCTCCAAATTAACTGCTAAAGGCCTTGTTTTGATTTCGCAAGGGTGTACTAACCTTGAGTATTTGGATCTGTCCGGTTGTGCCAATGTGACCAGTCGGGATATTGCAAGTGTGTCTTCAAATTTGAAGAGTTTGAAGGATATCAAGAAGCCTAACTTCTACATCCCCAGGTCAGTCTTCCACACTGAGAGGTATGGTCACTGGAGGTTGTATGATGAGCGATTCCAAACAGATGTTTTTGGAATCTGATCAAGCAGGCTGAAGAAACAAAGCTTCAGGGAGTGGTTCTGATTAATGGTTCAAGAAGTTAAAGGTACCCTGGCATCTTTCTATTACACACTCACACCTATTCTATATATGTATGTACTTGTATTGTTCTATATTGTACATGTATTAAGAATCACCATTGTATGTTTTTTGGTTATATAACTTATTATGATTGAGGGGAGTATGTGCCATCTAATTATTTTGCCTGGAATTCTTTTTATTGTACAAGATCACTCTCACCATTGTAAATAGTTATGCATGGCTGCTTAGTTTCTGTTTGAATATTTCAGTCTCTAACTTTTTCATCTTAGTTCCATGCTTTTTTTCCTAGAATTATTAGGCTTTCATGGTTTATTCTCCTCAAGGATTGTAAGTTGGTGATATATTTTTTCTGATTATTTTTGCTAAACAATGCTAGAATGCTACTTCGATTCTTAGAGCATCAGCACAACTACCTAAAACAACCTTTTAGCTACTTTACCTAGTTCAATGCATAAAAGGAGTGCTTTACCAGCCTCAACAAAAGCTCGCATTTTAGTTTTTGCTAGTCACTCGCCACAAATGTTGAGGCACTGATCATTCGTGGTTTATTTTTATTTTTTTATCGATATCGTGCAGTTAATTTGTCTCGTTTACTCTCCTTGAGCTACTTAGATGAGTAGTACATGATCCTACACTATCATGTATTGTCCACTCATATGAATCCATTTGCCGATGATGGGTTCTCTTTCTCTCTCTAAGCTTGTCAAAGTCTCTGTAACCATACATTTGTTTTAGACCCAATCAATGTTTGCATGGAGTCTGGAAACACAACTTCTACACACAATAGCACAGTCCCAAGCCACAACCTTGTTTGGTCCAGTAATATTGGATTACCTTGTTTGGTTCACTAATATTGGATTACATTTCAAGCCACACCCACAACATGCTTGATAAAATTCCTTAAGTGACATTAATTTTAATTACTAGTGTTGTATGAAGCTGAAAATATTTTTTTTAATAGATATATAGTTAAAATAGGTAGTATTGTTGGAGTGTTAAATAAAAAGTGGCTAGTTAAAGTGAGATTGTAAGAATTTGACTAGCTAATTTGGCTAATTGTTGTTGTGCATGCTTTTATATATACACGTACAAACATAATGAGCTCATTTTGCTCATAAGATTTAGAAAAGCAAATGCCCGACTATATTTCATCTTACCTTTTAAGGGGAAATCAACGGTTATATCGTGTTGCCTTTATATAATAGTATAAATGAGTTCTCATTTTAAATAGGTAGATATGAAACTAGGAAACTACAGTAAAATATGAACATCACTAAGAATCAATTTTCATCCAAACTGATGAATCTGGGGTTTTTTTATTGCACAACCTAGAATGAAAGAGAAACATTTCAACACCACATAAGGTTTAGAAGTCGTAAAACAACAACTTGAAGACTTCTAAGTAAAATATGAACATCACTAGGAATCAATTTTCATCCAAACTAATGAATCTAGGGCTTCATTATTACACAACCCAGAATGAAAGAGAAACAATTCAACACCACACAAGGTCAGAATGAAAGAGAAATAATTCAACACCACACAAGGTTTAGAAGTCGTAAAACAACTTTTTGAAAACTTCCATGTGATGGGACTCCAAGCATATAGCTAATGACAAACTTCTATCCCAACTTGGGCTAGGATTTCATTATTTTACAACTGAGAATGAAAAAGAGATTTCAACACGACACAAGGTTTAGAAATTGTAAAACAACTTCTTGAAGACTTCCAAGTGATGGGACTCCAAGCATATAGCCAATGACAAACTTCTATCCCCACTTGGGTTAGGACTTCATTATTGCACAACTGAGAATGAAAGAGACATTTCAACACCACACAAGGTTTAGAAGTTGTAAAACAACTTCTTGAAGACTTCCAAGTGATGGGACTCCAAGCATATAGCCAATGACAAGTTTCTATCCCCACTTGGGCTAGGACTTCATTATTGCACAACCTAGAATGAAAGAGAAACATTTTAACACCACACAAGGTTTAGAATTCATAAAACAACTTCTTGAAGACTTCCAAGTGATGGGACTCCAAGCATATAACCAATGACAGACTTTTATCCCGACTTGGGCTTGGTAATATGTATGCCGTCCCTTCAAATATGACACTGGCAGGGCCCATATGTATGGGCTGGCCCCACCCAAAATCAGCTTCGTGTACGGGCAACCAAACCCAACTCACCACATTAAGGTTTGGGCATCTAAAAGTATGGGCTCCTCGAATCAACGCTGTTGGATCGGGCTGCAATTCAATGTAGTCTAGGGCCGACCTCAGATAATCGTCGTTCATTCGGATTAAAGCACCATGAATATTTTCCATGGTGCGCTTCAACGGTTGGGACCAGAGATCGCTGGATCGAGCATTTGATGTGTTGGTGAAGAGCACATTGCCGAAATAGCCAGAGGGGAGCGGAGGATGGAATCTGGACCGTCCATCGGTGGGGATGTACAACTTGGTAGGTTGATCATCAGAAAGGTCGCGTGCCATGCATGCGCAACGCCACACGTGTGCAGCTAGGGCCACGTAGGAGCTGTACCTTGTTGGGTCTTCATTATCATTTGAATTGGCTTTGAGGGCATTAAGCTGATCAAACGTGATCTTAAGTATTGCAGTGGAAGTGAGGTTGGGACTTTGGCATTCAAGGGTTCCGATGGGGGTGTTCATGGAAGGTGGGGGATCGTATTCGGTGTGGTGGAACATTGGGGAAGGAGTGTTCCGCGCACGGAGTAAGGACCGGTTGATGAATGGTTGAACGGTGATGGAGAGGCCACGCGCTACATCAGACCAGGCATTGATGAAGTGGAGGGCTGAAAACCCATCAGCCAAGGTGTGATGCCAACCCACTCCAAGAGAGACGCCCCCACACTGGAAAAGTGTTACCTGCAAGCACCAAAACCAAATAATGCGAGCTTGAGAGATTGTTGTAGAGTCATTCTATTTGAGCTTGATTGGCAAAAGGTTTTTTTTTTCTTTTTTCCTTTTTATATTTTTAGCTAAAAAGTTAAATTGGGTTCAAAGCAGATTATTTGGTAAATTAGATTTTATAAAGTTGGTCAATTGTGTGATATCATATCCTACATCGGTGGAAGATAAAAATTAAGTCTGGTATATAAAAAAACTTGTAGACTTCTATTAATAACTTGTGTTTAAGTTTTTGGGCTACATGGTTAGTTAGACTTTTTATTTAAGTTTTTAGGCTAGTGATCCATTTGGATTGTTATAAATGATATTAAAGTCTACCTTACTTCTTATGTAGGGTTCCGTTGTGGTGTTGAAAGAGGAGTAGAAGTTTCGGAGATGGGTAGAGATCTTGAAGTTGCATACCTTGTGTACGCTAGTGGGATGTTCTGTGTCCGCTAATGGGATGCTATCCACATTCCAACTAGGAGAAGAACTTAGGCTATGCGACAAAGGCGTCGCGTATCTAAGTTAAGGATATTCTGATATCATATCTCATATTAGTGGAAGATAGAAATCAAATTTGGTATATACAGAGACTTACGGGCTACTACAAATAATTTGAGCTTAAATTTTTAGGCTGTGTTGTTAAGTTCTTTATTTAAATTATTAGACCAGTGGTCTATTTGGGTCCTTTTATTCAAGTTATTCTATTATTTTTTAGAATGGGATGAAAGTTTGAAAAAAATATTTTAATAATTAGTGTTTTGATTATTTTTGCCTTATGTTGGTTTTTTATTTTCTTTCCCAACAAACTAAAAAGGTGGTTGCTGAAAAATCAGGTCCTAAGACTAGGTTCCAAGTTAATGCCATTGGATTTGTGAGATGAAATTCAGGCTGTAATAAACATTTGGAGTTTTTTTTATTTATTTTTTTGACTTTTTAAACATTTTGTATTGTCTCAACGAGAGAAATTAAAAAAGAAAATAAATTAATCAAAAAATAAAAAAACGTTCACTAAAAATGAAATTAAGTAACACAAAATTTGGCTTATTTTTGTTTGTTTAGATTTTTTATATTTTAATTAAAAAATTTCACTATTTAAGTTTTGTCATAACGAGAATCGTTCAAAAAGTATAATAATTTAATAAAATAATAAATTTTTTTATTAAAAATAAAAATAAATAATTTAAAATAAATAAATATGTCATTATATTTGATCGGGCCCATTATCTGTCAAGTAGAACAAATACATTCCCGAAGTTTGAAGAATTAATAGTGGTCTCCTCCCTTTTTCATTAGGATTTGACTCCTCTAGAGTTATTGGACCCGTTCGGTTGAACTATTTTGGGTTTAAAATGAACTCATTTCGGTTTGAATTATTTATTTTATTATTTTTAATTTATATATTATTATTATTATTAAAAGTTAAATTAATTTGATATCGTTAACTGTCAAAACAAATCATATTTAAATTAATAAAATAAATAGTAAAATAAACATTACAACGTATTTTTATTAACGCAAATGTGATTTGTTAAGGCAGCTAATGATATCCGATCAATTTGGTTGGATTGAACAGATCAACATTAGTTGTGATTGATCGGGTGTGATTAAAAACAATTTGGGGCGATTGGTACAATTAAATGTGATTTGGATTGTGTGAAATAAGAGTTATGCATATCTAGTATTTTGACGAGTTCAAAGGTGGATTTTCAAATACAAAGCTAGTGGCGTTGAAGAGTTTGGGTTTCGTAATTGAACTTGCTAACGGTCACAACAACTTCTCTTTATGATAGCAAAGGGTGAAAAATATTTTAACCCGTGAGCTCATCAAAGCTCTCAAGAAGAAGTCTGAAAAGTCAAAAATGATGAAGGAAGAGTGAAAAGAGATGATGGACTTGGCAAATAGTACAATTCAGTTGTATTTCGGTAATAGTACTTTTCAAAAAGTTATCAATAGAAGCAATCTAGAAGAAGTTTGGCTAAGTTGGAGAGTAGGTACAAGTCCAAGATATTAACAAATCAATTATTTTTAAAGAAACAGTTATATGCACTTTAGATGACAAATGAAGCAAACTTTATAGAGCATATAGACGAGTTTAACAAGATATTTACGAAATTACATTCTATTAGCATAGCAATTGAGGATGAGGATAATACAACCCTCTTGTTCGTTTCCTTATCTTCATCATACGAATATCTGAGGACTACAGTGATGTTTAGAAAAGATACTTTTGGTTTAGATGAGTTTGTTGCTGTTTTCATATCTAATGAGATATTGAGGAAGCGGTAAAGTGACAAATCACTAAGAGAGAAGATCATGGTTGCATTAACTAGTGGAGAAGTCAAAGGCAGAATGATAGTGAGGTGGGAGGGGTCTAAGAAAAAAGGTCGTTCCAAGTCGAAGGGTCATAAAGTGACGTACTACTATTGTGACAAGGAAGATCATTTGAAGATGAATTGTCCGAAGTACAAGGTGGACAAGGAGAGGAATAATCATCAGAGACTGTGATTACTGAAGGCTCAAACCATGAAGAACTAGATGTGCTCACAGTTACTTTAGGTACAAAAAAAATTAAATTAGATATTAGATTTTGGATATTCATTCAATGTGTTTAGTGAGGTAATATTTTAATACGTATCAGTCATGTGATGGGATTACTGTTAGAATAGTTAACAATGCAGTGAGTAGAGTTGGTAGTGTGAGAATAGTATAATTTTGCATGTTTAATAGGACTGTTTTAATCTTGATTGGAGTTAGACATGTCCTGAATCTAAGGAATAATTTAATTTCTCTAGTAATGCTGGATTAATGATGCTACAGGTTTTGGTTGGAAGGTGGAGTTCTTTGGGTTTTAAAGGGAAACAAAGATGTACTGTAAGGATAGATGATTGACAAACTATATAGGCTTGCAGGGAGTGTTGTGACGCGTGGAGCTATTGCCAAACTTTAGAAGAATAGTAGAAGTAGGTGACATACACAGACAAAGTATAAGGGTGATCACAGTGAAAGTTGTGAAGAGGCAAACATAATAGACGTGGGGGTACACAGAAGAGACGAGATCGTACAAGTGCTTAGGTGAGCAAATCAAATAGATGCAGGATACTGACAAGATGCAACAACAAAGATAGTCACAAAAAAAGCTTTGGGCAACGAGATTAATATGACAAATGTGACAAAAAGGTGTATATCGCGACAGAAGCGAGTCTTTTGCTCTTGATTTGGTTAGTGACGATGTTCTCTATGGTTGTGTGCACAAATAGGGAGATATGGAGCCATGTTCTTCTATAAAGTAGTGAGTTTTATAGAATACCCAAGTTAGGGTGTGAGTACCTCGATTTAGACTTATGGGACATACTGTTTGGGTGTGGTAATTAGGCAACTACGATAGAATCAATGTCAACGCTTGTTATCTTTAGGATGGTTTGCAGAATTCAAGTTATAGTGAAGATTGTTGGGCTATATTGTCTTATATTCTACTGAGCTTGTATTATTATTTTTTAACTATACATAATTGGGTTGGGCTGGGTTGAGGTGAGGTTTAGAGTCTACTAAAAATTCAATTTGTATAGAGTTTAAAATTATGCGGGTTTATGAACTTTTAGGGGTTCCATGGTGTGCTTATAAATCAGACACCTGATGGAGGTGTAGGATTAAAGAAAAATTGTGAGAACAATTTAAGAGATTAGCTGATAGAGAGTAATGATTATAAATTAGACACCTAATGGAGTTGTAGGATTGGAGAAAAATTGTTAGAACAATTTAAGAAGCTAGCTGGTAGAGAGTAATTAGCGGTTTTACTCTTTTACATTCGACGTAGTTAAGCTGGTGTGGACCAAATTATGTAAATTTTCGGTGTTAATTATGTGTTAATTATTTTCTATCTTTTTGTGCATAAATTTTTGCTTTTGATTAGATTCGAGAATTGGTGTTTAAAATCCCAACAACCACCACTTTAATAAAAAAAAAAATTGGGACCACAATATTTTATGAACTTCTTTTATAAGATTTGCCACCAAGCCACTTCAATCCTAGGCTTAGTATTAAGAGTTACAGCTCAACGTCTCAAAATTTGAATAGTGGTTGTTCTTAATTGTATTTTTGTTTTTTGTTTTCTCTAAAATTAATATTGAAATTAAATTATATTAAAAATATCTCTAAACATGGACAATTTTATTGTTTAACAACATGGTAACACAACTCACAAAAAGCCTAATTATTTGACATGTCTAAAAAATCAATTTTGACTGAAATATGGAACAAAAAATAACTCAAAAGATTTCGGACAAAAATTAATTATCCTCTATTTGGTCTAGGTTTTTTTTTATTATTATAGATTTTTGAATTTTTGAATTTTTTATTCAAAATATTTACTTTTTTGGTTCTTCGGGATAAGAGAAATTTGAAAAATATCTGTTCAGTCTAAAGTTGAGTTTCTTTTACTAAAAATAAAAAAATCACTAAAAGCAAATATAACATGTAATCTACTATTTTTCTAGGACAAGTTCACATTCAAAACAAAATTGTTAGACTTTGCCTTGGGAAAAAGAAAAAAACTGTTTACACAGTTGGAAATTATCTATGACTAATCATGGAAGGAATTAAAATTTTCGTTGAGCCTACAACATTTTCGTTGTCAACATTATATATATGCATCGAGAAAAATGAGACTTGTGCATATATATATATATATATATATATATAAAAGTAAACAGTAATGATAACGAGATTCGAGAAAATAAATTCATATGAGTAATGACAAATTACTTGATCGTTGTTAACTATCATTTTTATTTTGAGGGTTTAGTTGTATAGCATTGATAGTATCTTCGGTATGGTATTATATGAAGGTTAAGCAATGCTCTTAATGGATTTATAGTCATTTTAAAGGTGGTGTGTTTAATTTCAGTACACATTTGATAAATTTACTTATATAAGAGTTTAGATAGATTTTCTAAAGCACTTGTGAAGATCCAGATAAGGCGTATAACCGCTTAACACTAATCTGTGTTAAATAACTCTAGTTAAAAAATTTAATATGAATAATAAGTTCAATCATGTTACACAAAAAGATTTTGGTTCATAAATACTTTATATTTGTCTGCGTATTAAGAATGTCATTTTTCATTTTTTTTCTTTGCAATAAAATATTCAACTCCTTTCATTCCTATCTGTTACAAAAATTAAAATGAATAACTATTATTTTAATATTACAACCGTTGGCTTTTATGAGTTCTATGTACACACACACACATACACACACACACACATATATATATATATTAGAGTCTTTCATATTTGTAAATAGAGGCACAAAAAAGTAAATTCTGCTAAACATTTTGGTTTAGTTTTGGGACGATCAAACGAGATTTTGCAAATACACGTTTGTGGAGAAACGACAATTGAATCGTGTATTTTGAGAAATAAGAATTTACTTTTAAAAATAGTGATACATCTCACACTTTTGTCGATAAATTTTCTATCTATTTATTTTATTTTTCAATGTTTATTTTATATTTTTTTTATAAAATATAAAATTTATCTCCTCAAATTTCTACAAAATATACTTATTTAGAATAATGTTAAAAAGTTCACTACACAAAGAATAATGTTAAAAAGTTCACTATACCAAAAAAAGTTAAAAAACTTATTTGCTCAAAAAATTTATAAAAGCAAGATTAGTAAGACCTCTCGGTGCATAGTACATGCGGCATTAGATCGGCCCTATTTGGGATAGTTGTTTATTTTCTTATTATGTTTAGTTTATTTTTGTTTTTAGTGTATTTTATTTAATTATTTAATCAAATTATTATACTTTTTAACTTCTCTTATTGAAACGAGTCAAAAAAAATAAATTTTTTTGATTAAAATAAAAAAAATTAAAAAAAAAACAAAAAAAAATCAAAATTTGGCAATAAATCAAATTTAATATTGCTTATTTTCGTTTTCAGTGAAATCTTTTCATATTTTTATTAAACTTTTTTTTAAACTTCTTTTTTGTTTACCTTAGCGAGATGATTTGAAAAAATAAAAAATTTTAGTCAAAAAATAAAAAAAATTTAAAAAGACAAAAATAAAAAAAATTATGCAAGTTTGCCCAAATAGGACCAATGTTTGATCTCGGACTAATTTAAGTTCTTATATGGATAATCTTTTCAATGTTTTACAATAGAAATTTGAATCATTAAAGTGAATCCATCGTAAGCAATTACACGATTAAAATATAGAGACCTTTATTTTCTTTAGAAAATGAGAATTCAAATCATTGCATATGTATATCTAAATAGCAAAATTGAAGTTAGTAATACTACAAATTCATAAAACTTACTTATAAATTTATTCTTAACTCAATACGAATGGTCCAAATCTACGTGGGTTATAACTCACATCACAAACAGTTTAATATAGATCATTCAGTTATTTTACAATGTAAGAATGAGCACTCACTTGGTATTTTCTAAATTTGAAACTCTGTGAATATTTTTTGAATCCAAAATGCCCATGAAAAGTTTCTTCTACAACAAATTTTATTTAAAAATTATGTGGACATAATTTGAAAACCAAACCAAACCATACCATTCAGCTATTTTTATTTTTCAAAACTAATTTTATTTTTCAAAACTAATTTGGTTTCAACTTACATTGTAACTGCATTAGTTTTTCTTTTTAATTATTTTTACATTCTCTCTTTCCTTTTCTTTGTGAATTTTTTTTAAAAAAATTACATTGTTATTGGAATAAATTAAACTTGACAAAACCTTTAAATTTAAATTATGAACAATTTCTAATTAATTACTAGTACTTTTTAAAAAATTTGTAGAAAAATTAGGCCTACCACTAAGTTTTTTAAAAGTTAAGTACTACTTTTTAAACAAAAAATATTCTTATGACAATTTTGTCAATTGTTCTGCATCCCTATCCTAACTTCTAAGGTTTCGAAAGGGTGGTGGTGGCGGTGTAGGCGACAGAGGGAAGGCCGCAGTAGGGTTTCGATAGAGTGGTGAGGGTTTAAGTCGTCAACGGTGGAGATGACGACTAGTGGCAGCGGCGACTCCGGAGGCCATCATTGCCATAGGGTTTTGATGAAGGAAAAATGGGTGTTTCAGCGAGGGAGATGTCTTTATTGAGGGGAAAGCAACGATTGGTCTCGGGGCAGATAAGGGCTCCCTCTTCGAGGTGGATTTGGATGAAGGTGTGGCAGGATGGTAGAGTAAGGTGTTGGAGTCGGGGAGCATAGAGGGGTCGGCGTTGTTGGGAGGTCACTGTAGCCCAACATCAAGGTAGAGTCGATGAGGACCTTTCAGTTGATTTTAGGGAACATGTTCTTAAAGACGATGACAACGACAACATGGGCCTAGGGTTTCAGCGAGAAGGGGGAAGTGTGGCGAGATGATATAGAGTTTGGCAAGAGGCAGTAATTAAGAATTTTTGTTTTCTCTGTTTACCGCACATTTAACTGAGAAATTTTTCAGTACAAGATTTTATTTTTCAAACTGAGAAGTTTCTTAATTGTAAATTTCCTTAAAATAACTTGTTTCAAAAGATGATGCTTTGATTGTTACAGGAGAATTTTTTTAATTTTTAATTTTTCTTATTTCTATTGAAATAAAAAATTTCTCAATTTAAAAAAAAAAGTAAGTGGTGTTCTAATTTTCTTTGTTGCTTTGTGTTCAAATGGGCTTTAAAGGCATATTAGGTATAATAACATAAAATGGGATTTAATTTTACAAAAATCAAGAATGAGACTAATTTTTCTATAAATCTTATACGTAAGACTCCTATTTAAAATCCCATAATTTTATAGGTAAATTGGCCTTGTTTGGACTAAATTTTATAACTTTTGCTTACTTTTATGAACGTATTTCATCTTTTAACTATTTTTTTATATTTCTTTGAATCGATTCGATGAGATGGATAGAAAAAGTAAAAAATTTTAATCAAAAGAAAAGAAAAAATTTACTAAAGAAAAAAAATAAGTAAAATAAGACTTGACTTATTAGTTTATTTCGTATATTTTTGTTTTTTGGAACTATTTAAATATCTTAATAAAAAATTATTTTTTTGACTCATCTAGATGAGAAAATTCAAAAAGCATAATAACTGAACTAAACGATTATAAAATTAACTAAAAATAAAAATTAATCTAATAAAAAAAATATATTTATTCCTACTTTATATGTCTTGTAGCAATCCGTAAACAATTAAGTAACCCTAGAGATGAGATTAAATTAAATTTTGAAAAGTTGTTATCAAAAATAAAATTCTAGAGAATTTCTAACGAATTTTGTTACAACCAAATACCAATATATTTTCTTTCCACTGTAGCATATTCTAATATTCAAAAGTTAATATCTTAAAAATTGGAATTTTTAAAACATTCTGACTACATAGTAATTTATATTTTGTTATTTCGAATATATGGTGAATTTTTGAGATTTTCAATTAAAAAAATTAATAAGCTCAAGTGACACATATCACTCATGCAGCCCACAAGACCCATGCATGTCCACCACGTGGGTGGATACATGCACACCCCCCATCCTTATCCAATTTTTATCCCTATTCAATTCTCATCTCAAGCCAATTAAGCCTATAACAGGTTACAAACGGAAATTATGGGGGAAAAAAGGAAGAGAGAGAGAGAGAGAATTGGCAAAGTCTAAGATTTTAATATCGCACGAGGTACTTTAAATTCGATAAGATAAGATATATATATATATATATATATATATATTTAGATTACTTGTTTTTTTAAATTATTTTTTTAAAAAATAATTAGCTCACTTTAAAAATACTATTATGTGTAATAATCATATACCATGAATGTTAGTATTTAAACCAATTGTATTATTTATCAAACTGATACTATTAGTGATATACCGTTCGAACGGAATTTTTAGTTGAAAAAAAGATAAATAAAGATATTAGAAGTAGAAGTAAAGGTGGAACCACAGTTAAGTGGTGACGGGTTGATATCATTACCAAATAATTAAATTTAGTGTCGCTTCCTAAAACACTGACAGAAGCCATTGAACGAAATCATCACATATTATTATTATTATTATTATTATTAGTGGTGGTGGTAATATTATTGGTTATGCGAATGTTATTCGAGTTTTATTAAATTGGCATATATAAATATCAAATAGTATGATTTAAAATATTGTGATATTTTTATGGTAAATTAGTAATCTTGTTATATGGACACTCATACGAGTTATTGTTTATGATGTTGTTGTTTTGATTTTTTAGAAAAGTGAAGAAAAAAATTACAAATTTTGCCCAATAGAAAGAAAAAAAATAAGATAATAATAATAATTTATCTTATACTATGAGAGATCTACAATGAGATAATGAAATGTTGGAATCTGTGAATTTCATTGGCCATTGAAATTCAGATTTCAATAGCTGGATCAATTACAATTGAATTGGCCAT
>JAULJZ010225626.1:0-17330 GCA_032270985.1 Heliamphora pulchella
CGAAAGTAGTTTATTACAAATTTTACATTTTACTTTAACAGTAACGGTGCCATCATTATTTTTTTCAAAAAAATTTTCAAAAAATTTTCACACATTTGAAACTTTTTTGCTAGATGAACCTACAGATGCAGATGCATGTGCAGATATTGATGAAGCATTGGATGGATTAGGAATAGGAGCAGAGGGGGTGGGATTAGAATCAGTAGGTATAAATGTGAAAATATCTTCTTCTTTATCAACGGTAAAAATATTTGAATCCATCGATAAAAAAAATTATAAAAATCATAAAGTGAAATTAATTTTTTTAGATAATATAGACTAGAATTTAAAAAAATTAAAAATGAAATAAAAATTAATTTTCTGAAAATATTAATTAGAATTAAAAAAAATGTATGTAAAATTTAATTAAATTGCAACAAATAAATTAAATTATAGAAAATTTAATTTTTTTAGAGACTAGAATTTAAATTGCAACAAATAAATTAATTTTTTAGAGAATAGATACTAGAATTTTAAAAAATTGAATTAAATTGCAGAAAATTAAATTACAACAAATAAATTAAATTGTAAAAAAGAAAGAAAACCGAATTAAGGAACTTTGATCTTGATCTTGATTCCTGATCTTCACTTCTTGATTCGCCAACAATTACACCGAATCCAAATATCACCGAGTAATTAGAGAGAAAAATTATAGAGAAGAGAGTAGAGAGAAGAGAGATGTTTAGATAAAAAAAAATCAAAATGTGCATCCCTATTTATAGGAAAAAAATTATATTTAAAAAAAAAAGATTAACCGTTGGTCTGCCCTGTGCCGGGCCGGGCCTAACGGCTAGCCCGTGAGCGGGCTTGTGGCGGGCCTAGGGACTGGCAGGCGGGCGGGCCTTTGGGCGAGCAGGCTTTGGGCCGGGCCGGGCCGGCCCATCGGGCTTGGGGGTGCGGCCCAGACCCGGCCCATGAACAGTATAAGCTAGGCTGGCCCGGGCCTCGGGCCATTTTTACACCCCTAATTGTTCTTTATTACTCAAGTTTAAAATTAATTTTTATTTTCAAAATTGATGAATTTCTCAATTTAAATTTTAAATTATTACTGTTGACCGGAGATCGCCGCAATTGGGATTGAGATTCTCTCCATTTTACAAAGAAATAGAAGTCTCTCTATTTGTAATTAATAATATTTAATATTGATCTATTTTCATGATATGAACCGTTCATATTGTAAATGTTATCGAATGTAACATTCATGCAAAAGATTAATTTGATTCGATATCGACAACTAGGCAATTGAATCGCATTAATTCTAAAAAACATTATATAATTTAATTTTAAAATTATACTTGTCGTTTATTTTTTTACAAAAAACGTATTCTGACCATATAATTATCGATGTTATCCTATCAATTTGATTTTTTGTAAGTATAATATTCTCAATTAACTCTATAATATGTACATATCAAATTACCAAAATGAATTATTTTAAATACTATAAAATAAAAATAGATTTTTCTCTATTTATTTGAAAAATGAAGAGAACCTGAATCCCCACAATTGACATCAAATGGAGAAAATTGCATGTCCATGGTGTTAAAAGGAAAAATGCTAACTATTGCTTTGTAATCAAAATTAGTAATACACTAGGTTATTGGAGATATCATTTGAATGTAATTATACCACGAAAAATAATATTTACGAACTTATTAGATATATCAACGTAAAATGGGATTTATTTATTTTTTAAATATGGAATGAGATTAATCTTTCTACCAATCTTATTATATATAAGACTCCTATTTAAAAACTCCTTTGTAGTTTTGGTATCATTGGAAAGATATTGATGATACTTTTTAAATTAGACGTATATTAATAAAATCTGAAAAAAAAAAAAAGAAGAGAAAACTTGATACATATATGCTACCTAATTAGAGATAAAAATAGAGATATAAAAATAGAGATGTATGATTGGAGTTTAGATAAATAGTAAAATCTTTTTAATTCATCTTTTTTTATTAAAAAATATTATTTTAATTCTCTAAATAGAGTTTTAATTGGTTTTGAGATACTCTAAGCACCCCCAACTGCATCATATGAAGCATGCTGGAATTGGACACAACAGCAAAATATGCCAAAAATTATTAAGTATTTTCAAAATATTATGTGACATACGCTTCCCTTGTATGGGAAAAAATTATTACGTATGTGCATGTGCTCCAAGAAAATAAGAAATCTTGATACATACTAATTAAGTAATTAAGTTATACTTGTTTTTTACTTAACTAACAATGGTAGGTCAACATTAATATGTCGCGTATAGTGTTTTTTACTCTGTCATTGCATGGGAACACCATATAAACAATATAACAAATTATTCCAAAATTACTGAATAATTATCCATAAATTGGAATAGTCGCTAGGCGACTAACTAGATCGTGTTTGTCTCTACCTCGCTAACAGAAGTGATTAATTCCATATTATTTTACTTATAGTATTTTTCGCTTAGTCGCCAAATAGAAACATTACATAAATCTTCCTCTAGTACTGGAGTTGCAAATATCTGAGTAACCAAGTCAAACTTGCAAATATATTGGCGACCAAGTTAAACTTGCACGTTGCTCGACTAATTCCTGAGTTTAAATAATTACTACTACATAACATCACTTGTTGCACACGAAAATTATTAGATACTTTCAGAGTACCATGCAGACGATGCCACGTGGTACTTTCAGCAAATAAATGATCACAAACTACATAATATGAGTCATTATTTGTCTTATAACCACCCAGCAAAGATAAGTCATCATGTTTCTACTGTAAAATTTGTTATTACCATATTTGATGAAAACATTACGTAAACTTGTCATATAAAACTCCGGAAGCATCGAACAATTACTCTGTTGCACATGCAGGAGTCCCAAGCTGCCACAAAACAATTCTAGCTAGCTAAGAACAAGGGTTATAAATACGTCCTTATTTGCTTCACTTGCTTCACTCAACTACTCTCTCTCTCTCTCTCTCTCTCTTTCTCTCTATACATATATATACATATATATATATATATATATATGATCTCTCTCTCTCTCTATACATATATATACATATATGAATATATGATTTTTTTTCACCAATTCTAACGTCTCTATTTGGGATCAGAAAGTTAGAATATGGTTGGGGGAAAGATCATGGGGAGAGTGTCAACTAAACCTGAGCCTGGAGAAAGTGGAGCAGCCTTAACTGCTAAAAGGTATAGAAAGCTTTGGTTTAAAAAGGAAAATAATAATAATAATAATAATAATAATAATATTGTACCAATCATATGCTTCATTTCAATTGTTTTCCTACTTGTAAAAGAAAAAAAAAAGTGCATTTTCCTTTTTTCTGCTACATTCATAAAAATTATAAGTGCACCTATACAACCGCACTCTTCTTACAAGAAGTGAATTCCATAACGTTAATTTGTAGAACTCAATCCCCTTATGAGAAGGGTGTGGTTAGATCTATGCACTTCGTCGTCTTTTTCCCGCTTTCACCTTCGAATGCGAAGGGAATTGAGGCCCGTTTTCATCAACTGTGCAAGTCAAATTGCCGACTTTTTTAATGTCGGGCGGGCGGCTTTCCTATATGAAAAAATGAGGAAATTTTTCCTTATATACTTTTATCATTTTGTCCTTACAGTACTATAGAAATTTGGAGAGGAAGGGTTTGAATCCAAATTTTCTGTCTATACTTACCATAATGGAAAAGAAAATTCATTTAAAGCATAAAAAGCTTTATGCATTGTCAAAATAAATAAAGCAAGGGGCAAGAGAGGATATGAAGGGGACAATTGTAGATTGAAGTTCATCCTGATAAGGAAGGTCTTACTTAACATTGGTTTTCCTTCAATGCATGAAATTATCTTCAATGCTATGGTTGTTCTCCGCTTGTCTGCAACTTTTCTTAATTTGGTAGGCGTCGGTAAAGCCATTTTTTTTGTGAATTTTAAGGTAAATAAGTAAAGTAAAAATATTGAGTTAAAAACTCAATTTATGAATTTAAGGTGAGACTTTTTAACAGTAACTTATTTGTATATTTAAACAAAAAGATTAAAAGGTGATTTTAAACTATCAGCGAAAGGAGACCTTAATTTACCGGTTTTCTCAGTATATTATTTACAGAAGTCAAAATGTGTTTTTATGTTTTCTTCTTATTATGCCCTTGTTAAATTAAAGTTTCGTTTATCCTTTCTAAGAAGACTGAAGTTTTTGAAATCTTATTTGTTTTTCTAAAAAAAAATTATATTTTTACTGAAAAATTCACGATCCTTATGAATCCAATTAACCTGTAGAATGAAAAAGTTAAAAAAAAATAACTAGAGTTGAAAAAAAAAAAAACAATAAAAAATCAATTTTTCGGCTACAAATTTGGTTTTTTTGTATCTATAAATCTTTTATTTAAACTTTTTTACTTTTAATATTTCTCTAGTTGAGAGAAATCTAAATAGTAAAAAAATAGACCAATTTTCTTCACAAAAATCACTAAAAGTAAAAGAAGAATCTAAAAAAACTAATTTCAAACACTTATCAAAACAATTACTAACAATTAATCTTAGTCAATGACAATGAGTAGCAATGCACCTTCAGTATGTGAAGTGGAAACAAAAACAAAAAACAAAAACTAACTAAAACCAAAACAGAAGAGAACAAGAAATGATAATGATACAGGTTTTGCCATTTGTTATTATCATTAATTCACACCACCTAAAAGTGAATTTAATTTGGTGGTTTCTGGGAGTTCTGAGCCACTAAATTCAGATTCTTTTATGTCACCATTTCATCTGTATCTGATAGAACTGAAGAAGACGACGACGAATAAGTTGAAAAATGCAGACTGAATTGAGTTCCAGTTTCAACCTCTACTCTGGAACTTTTTAATTAAATTTGAACTGAGTCATAACTTTGGACGTATCGGAATATATACCAGTACAGATAATACAGTCATTTATTTGATATAGGACAGTATTAATTAATGCATTAATAAATATCAATTTTGGAATTAGAATTCAAAATTTCGTTATTTATCAATTTGATACGATATATATGTGACATCGACCGATAATTAAAACCCCGGTAATAACAAATTGGTTGTATCTGATCCAAGAAGGCAAAGTTTATTGTGCTAATTAGTCTGTGATCTTATTTTTTGTACTTGTTTGAGGATAAATTCTATTGGCTAGCTGACTATTCCACGAGGTCTCATATATATATAGACACACACACACACACACAAATCTATTTACTATTTTCTTATATTGTTATGTTTTAATTTCTTTATTTGAATACATTAACTGGTAATTTCCACATGGAGCTTGAAAAATATAAGGGATTGGATCATCCGGCCGCCATTTTGAATATTATTTTTGTGCGCTTTCATAAAGATAATGAGACATTTACAATAATAAGACATCTAAAATGAGATATATACATAAAATAAGATATTTAAACTAATATTTTTTTTATGTAGACATGAGTTATTGCTAAAACTATTACAATAACAGATAATGAGACATTTGAAAAAATTGAGATATTTGCAATAACAAAGTATTTTGTAATAAAGAAAGAGATATTTACATAAAATTCTAATTTTGTTGCTTTTTGATATTGTCATATTTAATATAGATCTTATTTTATAAATATCCACGAGCAGATTTTAAAAATAAAATTTGCTTGTGGTGTATTGAATATATTTTAGTATAATTAAACAATACCCGACTTATTGAGTTATTAGTATATATTTATATAAGACTTATCCCTAAATAAATTCAATAAATAGAACTTTTGGCCGAATCACCCAGGTTTATTAATCTTCTTCATTTTTAATCCTTATTTCGGGTTCAACTTGCAGAAATCTTAAGAAGAGTGACGTCTATGACACTGCGGCGCGAATGAGGGAGGTGACTCTCTCTCTCTCTCTCCATTCTTATACTTTTTCTTCTCTTTTAGGTTCATTTGGTTTAACTTAATAGTCAATTTTTATATAAGGAAAATGATAACCATCCCTCAATGGGTAGTGGATAAATAGACTCTATCCCTTAAAAATCTAAATGCAAGAGTTTAAATTCGACCCGTAAGAGTTTATTATAATTTATCGCTCAATGAATGATCATTAGCAGGACCATTTGTATAAATAATCTAAACATATAAACCTAAAAGATCATCGGAGTTCATTATCAATATAAGCTAGTAGGAAGCCTAAAAAACCTCGAGCCCTCAGAATTCATTTTATTGTCTAAAGATTACTAAATCATATTCTTTTTGTATTTAACAATGCTAGAGACACAAAAAAGTGTACATACAAATACACTATGAATCTATATGTCACTTGGTGTGAGCTTCATCACACTTGTGATTAGTTAATAAACATTTTCATGCAATTTTTTATTGTACCTAGCATTTTCTTTTGCACGTTTTGTCCAAATCATTTTTAAGGCGAGCGCGCTTTTAGCATTGTTCTTGTAAGCAAAAGATTCTATGTTTTCATGCAATTCTTAATACATTGAAAGTCATTAAATCATGTAAAAATTTTGAGGCACGAGAATCTCAAGACATATTTAACAGTTTAATGCAATGGAATGGAGAGAAACATTGAAATTAGGCGATTTCTTGTCCATTCTTGCTATATATTGTTTGTGGTGACTGGTGGCAAGCATCCTTGTTTGAGCTAAGTTTTGTGTTTTCTAACTAATATTTTATTGCTAAATTTTAAAAAAAAATTTATCAAAAATAAAAATAATTCATTAACAGCAAAAATAAGTAATGTAAAATGTGAATTATTGGTTTATTTTGACATACTTTTGTCTTTTTTAAATTTTTTATTTTTTGTTAAAAAAATTTACTTTTTAGACTCGTTTCAATAAAATTAGTCAAAAAAATATAATAATTTGACCAAATAATTAATAATAAAAATTTACTGAAAATAAAAATAAAAATAAAATAAATAAACGTGCTACAGTAGACTACTTGCGTTTCTAACCTCCTAATTAAAAACCTTGCAGGCGATGTTGTACGAGTTTACACAAAATCCATATTCCCGTGAAATAGCAAGACTTGCCTGGTTCTCTCTCTCCTCTCCACCATTATTTATTGGGAAGGATTTGAATTTATATTTGTCCAAACGAATCCATACTTAAAAGTCACATCTTAAACAACTTTTTTTTTTCAAATAAAATGATTCAATTAAAAAGTTACTCCTACTCACAAAAATAAAAGAAATTATACAGTATTACAAACACTACAACTTAGTTTGCGTTTCACCTAGCTTTTTTTTTAATTTTTTTAATTTTTTATTTTTTTTTAAAAAAATAAATATAAAAAGATGTGGAAAAAAAACTATTTAATTGGTTATAGTGGGAGATTAAATAAGTGAGCTTTTTAATAAATTTTTAAACAAAAAATTCTAAAAAAAAACTAAACTAAACAAAAGCTTAAAAGTAAAAAATAAGAACGTATTTGAAATAAATAAAAAAGGAAAAAGAACCTACCATAAAAATTAATCTAAGCAATCTAGCTGTTTTTCTTTTTTATTTTTTCTAAAAAAACTAAACATGTTAAAAATTAAATATTTTAGACATTTTAAATATGACTTAACTCTCTGATTCAAACTATTCACTTGTTGGGCATGTCAAGGAAATTATTCATACAAAAAAAAATAGATTAATTCCTCTATTGTAACAACATAATTAAATAATATTTATTTTCAAAAAGATAAAACGGTTTATTTTCAAACCGTACCTGTTGTTCATTTTTTTTTTAAATGAATTTTATCCACTGTTATAGTTGTCACTTTGTTCCACTTTGAATTTTCACTTTATTATATTTTTATATCATTTTCTTTATTTTATTTTAATATAACATCATTTTCTACATAAAACACACACACCCAACCCCGGCGCGTGCACGCGCACGCACGCACGCGCGCACACACACATATATATATATATTATAATAAGAAAACACCCAAAATTAGTGAAACTTTTTGACATTTTATTTTTTTAAAAATCCAAAAATAATTTAATGTTTCATTCTTTGTATTATCTTTTAAAACAGTTTATAAATATTAAAAAAATAAATTAAAAATTTTCAATCTAGCTCTCACAATTTATACCCACCCACAAGTGTGAGCACAATCGCTAATATATTATAATAAGAAAACTTTTCACTTTGTGAAACTTTTGTGACTTTTTAATATACCAAAAATATCCATAAAATAATTTGATATTTAATTATTTGTGTTCTTTTTTAAAACATTATGAAGGTTAAAAAGATAAAAACAACTATCACACAATTTCAATCTCTTACAATTCCTAAAAGACCCACACGCAATGCGCGGTCGGGCACAACTACTATATATATATATATATATATATATATATATATATTTCGTGGTCCTGATTATAAGCATATCTTCCTTTCCATCTTGCATGTACCTTTCCCTTCAACAATCCATTTGCAAATCTAGGATCAAGGTATGGGATCAATTATATTTCATTTTACACTAATCTAAACTCGAAAAACAGTTCTAGAAACAAACTCAGAATTTAAATTAAAAGTTGAGAGTATAATTTCATTTTTTGTGGGCTCCACTTAAAAATGTATCTCAACCCTTTATTTTAAATTCTGGGTATTTTTCTTGATCACTTTTATGGTTTTGTAAAAGAACTGTTTGGTTAATTAGAGTATGTGACTAATTATTTTTGCTTATAAATTGATTAATCTTCTAATCGCAGTCATTTGAGAAAGAACTTATGGAGGTGAAGAGAAATTTAGAAGCTGTGGAGAATGCACTGGGACTGGGTGGGTATAATACTCATCATTATTCACTTTTCTTCACCCTCCCTTTTGTTAACTAATTAATTGTTTAATAAAATGCGTATATTAACCTTTTTTATATATTACAAACAATTTCAGACTTTCTTTTGGTAAATAACTTAAACTCAACATTTTGACTTTTTATTGAAAACAATTGGTTCATTGGTTAGGCCAAAGAGTCAAACTAGGGCTTAATTTGTTGGGCAACGTTTATGTTTTTTATTTTTTATTTTAATTTTTAAATTTTTTTATAAATTATAAATAAAAATATATTTGATAATTATTTTTATTTTTAAAAAATCATAAATAGTTTTTAAATTTTATTAAATTCTTATAAACAGAAAAATTGTGTTTTCACTTGATTCAAAAATAAATTTTCACTCTATCTTTCTTTTTCTATCACCTCTGACCACCACATACGGCCATCGCCATCGACCACCATCTCTAATTACCATCGATACCTTTTACTATCATTCCCGGCTAACATCTCCAGTCGTCACCATCCGGCCACTAGCTCCAACCACTTGCTCCGACGACGCCCTCCGACAACATACACAACCACCGCCTCCAATCACCATCGCTATCTTTTGTTATTATCACCACCTAACACCTCCGGTCACCATCCCCGACCACCACTTTCGACCACTACATTCATCCGCACCTTCTAACTACCACTTTTAAATATATATGTGCCGAATAATTTTTTATTTTTTATTTTTTTATAAAAACAAATAAAAACATATTTTTTTGTATATTGTAAACAAAAAAATAAAAAATTGTACGCGTTATCAAACAGGCCTCTATTTAGGTTTTTTTTTTGGTTGGATGTCAATACTGATATTAAAAGACGAAATTGTCTTTATTAGATATTTATAAGCTAATTGTAACTCCCATTAACTAATGCTGTCATCATTTGGTAACAAAAAAGCTAAAAAGTTTTTTTCTTTTATTGTTATCATCTAAAAAGTTTTTGTAAAGAAGTACGGATATGAATATAAAATGTGAATGCGATACCGAAGGAATACAATGATACAAAAAAAATGATGCGAGTACAGATAAGATATGTTTATAAAATATATATATTTACTTTTATAAATTTTAGAATTGTATTATTTATAAAACTAAATCAAAAACAAAAGTTAATTTATGTTTGTGTTATTTTAAAACATTCAATAATTATTCAAATTAATAGTAAGTTAGAAAGAAAAAGAAATTCTCAGTAAGCCTAAAAAAAATATATAAATAGTAGTACCCTCGTAACGATAAAATTAAAAGATTAACTAAATAAAAAATAGCTTTTGAAACATATCCAAAAATCGAAAACATATCTCATCCCCACACAAAACGTATCTTCTTTGTATCTCATGAATCCTATGTGCATCTCAAATGTATTCGAAACTAAAAAAATGAAAATTAATTTCACTGTGGTATCGATATTCTAAGTATTTGTGCGTCATAGGTTTGTTATTATCGAACAATACTTCTTCAAAACTCAATGAAAACGAGCTTAAATATTAGAAATCCAAAAGAACTAACTTTTTTTTTATTTAACTTTGTGGCTAAAAAGGAAAAATTAAGAAAAAACTTAAACGTAAATGAGAGCCAAACAACCGTACTCACAGTTTTAATTCATTTGCTGGTTAACTTTTTTATTACTTTAATCTCCTTTCCTTTCCTTTTTGTTAATTACTTCTGATTTCTACTAACTTTGAAATGGAACAGATACAAGTGAAAGTGCTAAGCTGGCCAAAGAAGAAGAACATGCAATTGAGAAGATAAGGAAATAATGAACAGTTAAAATGCGTGTAAGCTGATTCGAATATTTTAAAATATCAAAAAAAATAATAATGAATTTGTCAAGTGCTACCTTCTGCACATCTGGCTAGCTATATGTTTTGTTTCTCTGGTAGGGTTTGGTTTGGGATTTATGAGTGTCTCACTTTGTGTGCTTATGTAATGTTGTAGTCCTCTATATATGTTATTAAGTGTCTACCAATGCAACCTGGTAAATTTGCTAATACAGATTTTCCCATTATTGGTGAATTTCTTTCCGCATTAACTTAAATAAATATATTTTTTTAGATTACGCTCACCGTGAAAAATTAAAAAATAAGAATTACTAACAAAAGATAGATAAGACGAAAAAAGACACTTAATAGTGAACTTTTTTTCAACTTTTAGCCTAAATGGGCAAAGTTTTTGAATTTCTCTCATGACAGGGAGTTGAAAAAGTAAAAAATAAAAATAAACTACAAAATAAAAAAATCCCAAAAAAAGGCATATGAAATTCTAAACCATACGCATGTTTTCCAATAGTAGGCTTTAGTGAAATAGGGATTGAATGGTTTGATAATACAGCTCAAGGGCAAATTTTTTGTTTTTTTGGCTATAAGTCAAACAAGTAAAAATCCATTTTTGTTGAAAAGTGAGATTGTCTGATTGTGTGTTGAACATCCAATGGCATACATACACCCGACTATATAAAATTGCCAGGTCACCACACGTCCTTTCCTAATATACTCAAAGCTCTTTATGGTCACCTAAGGTAGAAACAATTTTTTCAATAGACCATACCCTTTTTATTCACATTGGCATTTTTCGCTAAGTATTCACTTATTCAAACATGAACATATGATCTAAAAGGCTCCATTCTTAGAGTTTCATGGTTTTTCATTTGTAAAGTCTCAAAACCTGTTGTAAGAGATTTTCATGGTTTGAGTTTCCTCATGAGTGATTTTTAAAATTTTTCATGCTGTACTAATTTTACGAAATTCTGTAACTCTGTTAAATATAGCATTAATGGCCTTACTTTTCTAACTAGTTTTCTCAAGATTTGTTTTATCCCATTTAGCCGGGGGCCTTGGGGCAATTTCTTTGCCAACTACTATGGTAGGATATGTATAGACATTGACAATTAACAGTCATACTCTCTCCTCAATCGATTTTAAGAAAATTTTCATTCTAGCTTTCTAATATGGATATTTGGAACCATCAAAGAGAGGAGATCTAATAGTAAATTGTCCTTCTTTGTGCATATCCATTCTTGCAAATCAACTAAACAAAACAACACTTTTGAAAACAAATAAAATGACCCACTCTGACACCAATTGAAAATCCCATTTTTAAGTTATGATTTACAGTAGTCGATATATCACAACCAACAACAAAAACAAATAAAAAAAACCACACGAAATACACAAATTTAACTTGAAAAATTTCAACTTGGGTAAAATCACAAAGTTAGTCTATATATGTGCAGGGAAAACAAGCACTATGACAATATTTTGGTTGCAAGAATTTTTACAAAATCAAATTGAATCCACAACTTATTGACGTCTTGATAAATCCATATGTACCAAATCATACTTGATTGCCAACAGAATCTACCTCAAATTTTCTATTTCGAGAATCCACTCAAGATCTACTAGGAATTGGTAAAGGGATGAAGATGCGATGCTTGATGATTTTCTTGAATGTCCTTGAATCTAACTTGTCATCAACAAGATGTGAACAAAATTAATGAGACTCGAGAGATACGAATGCTCTAACCTAGCAACAATTTAAATATGTCTTGCTACATAGAACGATCGATCAGTCTAATCACCGATCGATCAGTGATCAATCCCAATCAATCTATGCATCAAGCAGTCTTATTAAGATTTTAGTATATTTGCAGACCGATTGATCGATATCAATTCGTGTCAATCTATCCATCAACCCATTTGACATATCTCACTGTATAAATATTCAAACTCTAAATCACTTCATAACTTACATCCATAGAAGATGAAATACAATTAAATTGAAGGAAAAAGATCACAAAATCATTTGAGTGTGTTTTTTTTCAAACAAATTGTCAAACTAACGTATGATCTAAATTCTAACAGTGATCATGTTCAGGGGCGAAAGGAGGGGGGGCCATAGCCACCCTCCACCAAGCACTTCAAAATTTTTCTTTACATATAGTATAAGTTTAAAGCAAATAAAAATATATAAAATTGTATACATGTTATTTTGATAGTTTTTTACCATCAAATATCTTAATTAAAACTATATGGATGTTATTTTTCATTTTGATATACTTAAACATAGTTTTTATTATTAACGATAATTTTTTTAGACATAAATGTTGGCCACCCTAAATCTAAAATTATAGTTTCGTCGATGATCATATTTGTACACCTTACAAAATATAGTATATTGTCTCTCTTATCTCGTGAACGTAGGTCGGTGTATTGAGGGATTAAATATCCAAATTGGATTATTAGTTTATTTTTTTTCATTATATGAGTATCTTGTGATATCGCCTACCTAGTACTTTAAAAGTATCTAATAATTTTCTTAGTGAGAGCGGGAGAATTAGTCCCACAAAACACTAGTAGGTTTGATATGTAACCTAGCTCAGGACTAGTGAGCCGGCCCGAGGCCCATTTCCCTGTCCAAGTCTGGCGTGTTTATCGGGCCGTTGCAGGCTTTGATCCGCTTAGCTCAGGCTTTTGACGACTAGCCCATCCACATTCAAACTCTCACTAAAATAATTTTTAGATTTTATCATATAAAAATAACATTCCTATAAGAGTAATAAAGAAGTAATAAGAGACCTAGACCTAAACGATTAAGGGAGTATTTAGCAAAATTATTGCTAATAATTTTTAGTTTTTTGTTATTAATTTTAGTTATAAATTATAAATTTTTTCAAATATTCATAATTTCTGTTACAATTTATAATTTTTTTTTCTATTTTAACTACAAGTTATAATTTTTAACAAATACTCACAATTTCAATTATAAGTTACAATTTTTAAGTTACAAATTTTAATAATACCAAGCATCACCTAAAGTTTTTTTTGGTAATCATCAAATAAAGAGTGATATTTTTATGACAAATTGTCTACCATTTTCTACTTTTTTTAAAAAAAAATTCATAAACATCATTTGTTCTAGAAACATGTGTATCTTTCCTGTGAATGTGGATTATCGGATTGCTTTTAACAGGATCAATGGCATGTGTCTGTGTGTTTTTTTGTTAAATCCTCATTATGCACATTTATTTTTGGTATAAAATAAGAGCCGCAAGAAACTTTGTCGGTGTTTGGCAAAGCGGAATGGAAAAGGCACAGCACTGTATTGTTATTAATTTTAATTATAAATTATAAATTTTTTAAAATATTTATAATTTTTATTTTATTTTATAATTATTTTTTTTATTTCAATTACAAATTATTATTTTTACTAAATATTAACAATTTTTATTATGGTGATGTTCAATAAAATTATTACTAGTAGCTTATAGATTGTAACTTGTAATAGAAATTATAAATATTTGATAAAATTATAACTTGTATTTGAAAAAAAAAATTATTATAAATTGTATTAAAAATTGAAAATTTAAAAAAAATATATAATTTATAACTAAAATTAATAATTAAAAATTAAAAATTAATAACAGTAATATTTTTAAACACTTATTATAAATTATAACCAATAAGAGTTTAGGTAATGTTAAATATCATATGAGATGTAAAGAAAGTTATCCCCAGAATCACCTAAATAGGTAAAGGCAGGCAAAGCTTGCACCCCATTTATGGGAAGTAAGTACAGCTGTGTAAAGGCCAGAGCCATCCCAAATTCCCAGTTCCCAAACACAAAACAGAAACAAGAAAACATCATGCGTCATCAGTAGTACGTTCCAATAAATAAGAGTTACACAGTTTTGAATGATTTAAAAATTTTAAAAATCAGCATTTAATTATTGTAAATACCATGTAATCGAACCAAACTATTCCAATTTCACACTATAATTGTAAGAATAAATAATTATTGACAACCCTAGTTTTTTTTTAGCTAAAAATGTTAAAAAATTACAATTACCTAGTTGACAAAAAAAAAGCAAAAAAAAATTAAAAATATCAAAAAATCAAATTAAAATATAAAATTTTAAAATATTCTATTCAAACTTTTTAACACTTTTAAAATACAATAATACCCCTTATTCATAACTTATATACTACTACTACTACTAATTACATATAATTACTAATACTAAATATATAGAAAGATAAATTGTTAATTCTGAACAAAAAAATTTTAAAAAAAAATTAACTTTTTACCTAAACTATTAACTTTTAAAAAAAATAATTTAAAAATTAAATTACCAAATAATCTACTTTGAATCTAATTTAAATTTTTTTAAAAAAAAACAAACAAAAAGGCTCATTTTTAAACTAATTACCAAACAAGTCCTGAAAAAAAATGTTTAGTTGATTTTATAAAATTCTCTAAAAACTTAATCCAAAAATCAAGACGTAATAAAAAGTTCTTAATAAATTGAAAGTAGAACCAAACGGTCAACTAAGATAATTAAACAAAACCATACTGTTTTAAGCATGTGTTTGGCCGGGTTTAAAAGCCAAAATTTAAACTTTTAAGCCCAAAAAAAAGCTAATTGATTTGGCTTAGCTTAGCTTTTTTTCTTATTTTTTTTATTTTTTTTATTTTTTTTAACACTTACCTTTTAAAATAAAAAATAAAAAATAAAAAACCTAAAAATCACTATAAAAAAAAATTATTCCAAACACGGGCTTAGTTTGAACCAGTTCTACCAATTTTTGTTTGGACACCCTACTTCATAGCAACCCATTATATTTCATTCATCCTACATCTCCAAACAAAAACCAAAAAAAAACTAGATTACAGGGCTTGAAACGGTTCAACATGAAAGGAAGAAAATCAAAGAAAAACAGTTTCTTTCATTATTAGCTACATGATAGAGCAGGCATTTGGGTTGTCATCACTGAACATGGTGATGAGATATGGGTCCTCATATGATCTGGCCACAGCGGTGGCGCCGCCGCTACTAATTGGGTTCTCCACCTTCCTGACATAACCAGGAGGTGCTTTCTTGTCATAAGCTTGGGCGGCGTACGGCTGAGCCACCAGGTTGTAGGGCACATACGGCCAAATCTCAGCCTTCTTCCCTGTTGACTTGGCCGCCTTCAACACCTTGCTTGCTTCCACATACCCTGTTACACTCGCCTTCTGCTGCTTCCTGTTTATCACCACTGATTTTACTCCTGCACAACCCATCAATTTCGTCTTGAGTGATTTTCTTCCCTTTTTTTTCGTTTTAAATAATCAATTTATTTTATTTTCTGAATTTCTGTAACGACTCAAAAATAATAATCAAAACACAAAAATAATAAGTTTTCTAGAGAAAGCCTATAATAATGATTCAAACGATTTATCAAAAAATTAATTTGATCACATATCCATAAACACAATACAAAATAAGAGATTCTTATTATGGTTGTGGGCAACTTTTAAGGCTACAAAGTAAAGTATTGAAGAACAGCCGCGTTACGGATACGGATTACCAATCACCGATTAAGCCACAAATAAAGACAATGATTGAAACTCTAAGTAGAGTCAAAGTTTATCTTAATAAACTCTTATCATTCAGAGTTTCAATCTTTGTCTATGTTCGTAATCTGATCGGTGATTGGTATGTGGTGAAAGTAGTGTTTTTGTTTGAAGAATATGGAAGAGAGGGCATGGAGGAGAGTAGATTGTAGAGAACATACCACTTAATGAAGAGAGAGCTTTCTTGACTTTAAGCTCACACCCATCACAGTCCATCCTGACTTTGAGCTCCACAGTCTGTAATTGCTTCCTCTTCTTGTGTTTGTGGGAGCTGCTCATCAGCTCAGAAATGTACTCCAAAGTTCCTCCCACTCCCATTTCTTGCTATTAAGTTCTCTTTCTTCTTCTTTTTTGTGCAAAATGGGTCCAAGGAAAGAGCTCAGAACAAAAGCAAAAAAGCTAAAGTCAATGTTTGCTTTTGATGTACCAGATGGCCTTGTTTGGATCAAAGTAACAAAACCCAAAAGAGAGAAAAGAAAAAAAGAAGAAGATAAGAAGATGAAAGGGAAGTGAGAAACCAAAGGAGAACTGCTGGGTATTTAGGGTATATGAGGCATAGAGAGAAGCGAATATATATAGTTTGAAATGAGCAATCTAGGAATTTGCGAGAAGCTTCCCTCCAAGAATGGATTCCTTACTACTTCATTGCTTGCCTTCCAAAGGCTGCTATATGCTGTTCTGAACTTTCTTTTGCTTAAACTCTGATATTTTCCCTTTGCACATGCCTACTTCTTATATAGGCCTTTCACATCAGGCTCAAACAGATTGACAAAAGGGGGTGGTCCCCCAAATTAGGCAACCTGATTATTTGTTTTTTGCTGGTATAGGTCTTTGAGAGTCCTGTTTGCAGCTGTTTTTTTGTGATGAGGAAAAATAATCAAAATAAAGGAAACACACAAGACTTTGTAATAGATAAAACTGTATTGGTTTTTGTGCAAAATCTATGGGTTTTATCAAAAAAAAATGCTGAAATATATTAGGACGTCGTTAAAGAGGATATAATGTATAAATATTTGTGTAAAATATATTGATATTTATAAAAATAGTAGGCTCAACACTAAAAAATATATTAAT
>JAULJZ010225636.1:0-17329 GCA_032270985.1 Heliamphora pulchella
ATCGTTACGTGTACCGTAGTTGCATGCTTTAAAACTCAAAAGTTTTGTAGGCATGGTTATGTGGAATATGAGGAACGAATGCATGTGATGCATGTTGCATGAGTTGCAGGTGTTGTGCGAGTTGCGCGTGTAGCATGTGATGTGATTTGTGAAATGTAGTGATAGTACGTAACTTTATGCATTTAAACCCTAGTTTGGTATGCATGTTTTGATGCGGTCTTATCCCGCGGTATACGATTTTATCCCGTGGTTTAGGCATGTGTAGAGATGCCTATTGATGCATTTATGAGGGGCAGATAATGGTCTCACGGTGAAAGTCCGTGAAGATATATGTTAGCTCTGGCTGACGGTGTGTTCGATAAGGCTGCGGTCCCTCGATGAAAGTCCGCAAAGGTGTATTCGGTAGGGCTGCGGTCTTTCAGTGATCGTCCAAGAAGGTTAGGGCTGAGGTCCTTCGGTTAAAGTCCGTAAAGGTGTGTTTGGTAGGGCTGAGGTCCTTCGATTGAAGTCCGTAAAGGTACATTGACGGGGGCTGCGGTTCTACGGTGAAAGTCCATGAATATGTGTGTTGCACGTGTTGCGTGCGTTGTGTGTGTTGCATGGGTTGTGTGCGTTCCATAGTTGGGGACTGTGGTCCTTCGGTGAAAGTCCGAGAAGATACATAGATTGCATGAATTGCATTATGGGACGGATACACCAATTTTCAAATTGTTTTTAAGAGTCGTGTGAATTGCGATCTAAAAACCTTTTTTAACTGTTTTTAGGACTCTAGTGAGTGAGTCAAATACTGGTTTGTATCCTCGCTTTTCCGTTTGTATGTGAAAATTATTTTAAAGGTTTAAAAGAGAGTCTAAAACTGCACCTCATTTTTCTAGCAAGTTTAGCTTATATTGCATACCTGTCTAGTTTCTGCTGAGCTTTGGCTCACGTGTTGGATTTGATTTTCTTCAGGTACCGATCACACTGGTTGATCTGGAGGTGCTGGAGAGGTGGAAGAGCTGTAGTCTTTCTTTTTGTTCTTTTGTTAGATGTATGTTGTAACATATTTTTTGGTATCGGAACCGTGTAATGTATGCCGTTTGGCGATTATATACAATGCATGTATGATTTTATTTGAGAGAAGAAACTTGAGGACGACGACGGTGAGAACGAGGAGCGAGCCATCGCTTTGTTTTATGATCCTCTTGAGGCACCGCCACCGGAGCCAGATGATGACGAAGCAACAAACGCAGTAATCTGTTAGAGCTGCCAAGATTACAGCAAGGACTATCGTATTGGAGAATGGGTGTATGCAAGAGTATTCCCCAAAAGGACGTGGAAAAGGAAAAAGCCCGAGTCTTTTCCGAGGTATATGGGACCACTAAAGGTGTTGGAGAGATGTGATGAATCCACTTACCGTCTGAAGGTACCACCGGGATTCAAAAGACTATTAGGGGACATGATGGATACAAGGTGGATGCAGGTGTAGAAACCCTAAGACAAGAGAGGAATCATCAACCCACGTAACCCGATAATCGACTTTAACAGTCCGAAAATGCACCTGGAGATACCAGTTTCTATAATCAACCGGACTCGCTTGGGGCCTAAGGACCTTTGGCATGTGGAAGTACAGTGGCGCTGCTACGGTATCTACGAGGCGACATGGGAACGTGACTCAGTTATTCGATACTTCTATCCGCATCTGTTTGTCTAGGCCTTAGCATGATAGGTGTTGTATTTTTCCTTCGTCGAATATTATGCTTGTGATAGGTGAACTCTTGAAAAACTTTGTTATGGTCATGTGTTTAAATGCAATGCAAGTGTTCGTTGTTAAATTCTTCATAAGTTATCTCATAATCTCAAACTAAATTCTGCAATATCCCAAAACATGAAAACAATTAAAATGAAAACAACTCCCAAATCTCAACATTCTCTTAGGATGGCTGATAGAGGATTAAACCACTGACATGTTGACTAACCCCTAAATGATAAACCACTCAGAGTAGCCTAAGTTTTGTAGAAACCACCCTTGAAACCTCGCAACGTCCCCCTTATGAGTTTCTTTTCCCAAGCCCTTGTATCAACTTTTATACTCGGTTAAAATTTGTTGCTTATCTTTACTCCTAATAACACTGGTCCTCAACAATGCTACCTAGTATCATTCGTAGGTAATTCTTCTACACCCAAGTCTTGTTGGTAACCCTATCGGAAAATTCATCCTAGAAAATACCCTTATCATTGAAGTTTTCATTGATTAAGCCATGCCTAAATGACGACTAGTATTCACCTTTGATTGTCCTTTAATGCAAGTCATCATCTCTGGACTAACTCTTTAATTGTAGAACTCAATGTTATTTCATTAGTCTCGAACATTCGATATTCCCAACCTAGGGAGTTGACTCGGATGCTTGAATTGAAGTGCGTTAGACCAACGTAACTTCAAAATAAACATCTAGTTTAGCTACCCATTGCTTGGATGTATCTTTGTTAAGATCAGATATTGCACAGATTGGTCCCGAGAACCATCTCTTTGTAATATTCATTAATTGATGATCCCTTTTCTCCAATTGAACCTAGGTCAACGGTGATTGGTTTAACTATGATCCCTTACCTTAATTCAACTTATCCCTGAACCATCTGGGTTCCACCCTAAGTTTCTCTAACCCTAGTTATATTTCGTACCATTCGAATTCCTCATCTAAACGCTTACCTATTCACAGCCTTATGATTACCTTCTCTGAAACCAGTAAAAATTGAGCTGACCATCCTTGCCAAACTCCACGCATGTTTCTGTATGTTGATCTTTAAAACCTTGCCCGCAGGTCTGTAAGTGATAACGATCGTCAGGAAATTACGTCATTAGGCCTTAGCGCATTCACAAAAAACTAGGACAATACACGGGAACCTTTGGACACCTCTTCGAATCTTGTGGCAATCTTTCTTCAACATTACGACTTAAAGTATCGTTAACGTTCATATTTAACAAAGTTTTGAAAATCGAGACCCCCAACTGCAGGAATGGTTAAGTAAGGGTTTACTCAACTAACTACACCTTTTCAAAGGACCCGACAAGTGGAATTATGCCATCAGTAACCTTCAGATGGGAACAACAGCTTCACACCAAAGGACTCTCGGTGCCACCGGGTGACAGAGTTCAGACTTTCCCAAACTAGTTCATAGCAGACCCACACATCTAATGAACCGGGAAGCAAGGGATTCATACCAACAGTATGGAAGTGAAAAAAAAAAGACAACCTCGAGTTTAGGATACGCTTAGTATGCAAATAAAGAAAGAGTATTTGTACGCATTAATATTCACGTCAGCCTTTTAGAGTCCGAATCCTGCCATCCCCACCTTTAATAAAGAATTTTGATAGCAACCAGGAGCGTTAGGAGCCTGACGGAGAACTAACCATCAAACCACAATGGATCACATGATTGAATAGTTACCTCAGCGGTACCATTTATCACATTCATTTTACCCTAGGATGACTGACCACCGGAGAAAAACGACCCAGTTAATAGAAGAGACCTTCAAACCCTACGTGCCAGCACGTGAAGCACATCGACGGACGCTAAGAGAAATAAAACAACACTTGGAAAGACTGGAATGAGGACTAAAGTATATGATTGCGAACTTCGTCATCAGGATCGTCAAGACCGCATTAGGAGCACAATGACAATCGAGTTATAATGGGTTGCCTCACCAAGATCATTCGCTTTCTATTGGTTAAACCTCACGACACATCGGTAGCTACCAGCAAAAAGTGCATTCGTGAGAACTACAGTAACATGAGTTTCAATTATACCAAGTCGAAACCTGCGTCTCCCCTTTAGATGAATGGCAAGCCGAACGCACGATTCTAAACCATCAAAGGCATGTTAAGAGTGTGCACAAGGGAAATTGAAGGAAACTCTTATCTTCGGTCCAAACCTGCTTGCAACAATAGCTCCCGAGCTAACTTTTGAAACCGTATGAGGTTTTGGGTGTGAAGAATACTGCGAGATTATCAATATACAGAATAGAAATAGAAAGGAACTGATTGGTTGGAATAGATCTGTGCGAGTCAATAAAGTGAGACCCAGAATGCAATAACATAAATTTATATAGAACCCAGAATAGTAGTTTTGTGTTAACAATCGACGGTAAAGAACGATAAAATCTCATTGGATGAGACTTTTTATACTAATAAATAGGTTGAGTGTCATGTGTTCGCCTGACCTGTCGAACCAATTTTATCGAGCAGTTCAATGACTCATTTTTTTTTCTTTTCTCTTTCCTAAAGATGGTAGGACAAAGATAAAATCATGAGTGCTCAGTAAGAGTAAGTGGAACCATGGAGAAAGTAGACGTCCCGGGCCTAGCACGAATCTTGCAAGATCTAGCAGCCAATTTGGATCAATCACAAGGGAAGGCACCCCAAGAAGGATCATGGTACTTATTGGACCTAAGGGTACAGAATATCCAAGCACTTGAGAAGAAGAATTTTTCCCAAATGACAGAGATTTGGATCAAGGCCACAAAACAACCACAAATAACAGTAAGAGCATGTTATAAGTGCAAATAGCTAGAACATAAGATGACGCATTGCCCGTTAAAAATTAGAAAAAACAATCAAGGAGGACCACTACGGAACAACAAGAAGATCATGCGCTCGGAGCCTTACACACAAGATGGCAGAACGGGACAACTAGGAAAAGGGGTACCAAAATTAATAATCTGTTATCAATGCCGGAAGCTCGGATATAAAAGACCTGAGTGACCACGCTGAAGAGGATTAAACTACAACAACCGTCAGCCAGGACAAGGCTATAAGGATCAAACAAATCTGTTACTGCAAGAAACAAGTGGTTTGAAAGGGGTGGTGCAACCTGACCAACTAGAGAGCGAGGAGTGGAGTGCTTGCCATTCACAAGAGATAAACTCAATAATCTGCTATAATTGCAATAAGTACGGACATAGAAAGTTTGAATGCCCGCTACCAAGGGGAAGAAACTACAATATTCGTCGAAAGTGAATGGGTGATTTGGGAAGGATGATATAGCTTGACCAACAAGAGAATCAGTGGACAAAAGACTTACTTTCACAATAGGAAAAATGAGTATTCGTTAATGAATGAAGGTACATCCGAATTCGCAAGCTATAAGATATACTTTAGTTAGACTTATTGCATTATCCCAAGAAAAGATACACTTAAAAGACAAAGGCTTTTAGGCTAACACTAGTCAAAGGACTCCTGTGTCGTGGATATGTGACGTAATCTTTGAAAACTTTGTAGTGGTCGGTTTAAGAAATTAGTAAGATAAAGTAACTGTTACCCAAAGTGTTGAACGTATAAACCCGACCCTGTCCACACCTCAATAAAGATCGACTCAAGTAAATAAGGACACAACTTCGAAAAGAAGGGGTGAAAGTAACCATCCACAACCTAATTCGCATGAAATTTCGAAAACGAAATTTATTTTAAGCGGAGTAGATTGTTATAACCCGACCCAGACCCTAGTTGTAGCAACCCCGATTGTAACTATGCATGTAACGATCTAGCCTAAACTCTAGTAATAGAGACAGTTGGTTGATATGATCTTAGATTGTTAGAAGAATAAAAACACTAACTTAACCCGAAACTCTAACTCAACCCGAAATCCTAAATTGACTCGAAAAAGCCTAAATGATCAAATACTAAAAGGCAAAGCCCTAATACTCAGAGAAGTCTAGGAAAAGCCTAAATTAAGTAAATAACATAAAATATAAAATTAATAATATAAATTCTCATAATTAGAGTAAAATGACCATTTTGCTCCTAGTATAACAAAAAGTCTTAAAAATCTAAATTTTGACACATGGACACCCAAAATTAGATATTTATATACAATTAAATAATAAAAGACAAAATAACAACAAAAATAACAAAAATACCCAAGCATGACCGGCCACCTAGGGAATTGTTTCCAAAAAGTTACTTTTTACCTTTTTAAGCTTAAAAATGAGAAAAAATTATATAAATTAAGCATTATTATGCCGAATACTTTTTATACAAGAAATATACATAATAATATGATAATATAGGTCAACAAAAACAAACAATTAATTATTTAAAGTCTCTGTACTATAAATAAGTCAAAAAGTTAATTCTTGTCAAATTAGCTTAAATTGACTTAAAAGCCTACACCTATTTAATTAATTGCTATCAAAATTATGATAATTTATTGGAAGACTAAATTAATTATAAAAATATTAATATAATAAGTTTTAGTAGGTTAATATACCAAAAAGAGGTATAAAATTAATAATTTATGCATTTTCTTACACAAAATGGTACTAAAATACAATTTAAGTCCCAAAATTATTGCAAAATCAGAATTTTTCTTTCCCAAACTGACCTAGCTGACTTTCCTTTTAGCAATATCAGATTTTGTAAGTCTCGAAAGACTATAGCCACCCCATGCAACCAATAAGAAAATTTAAAAATCAAAACTTTACATAAAATGTCATAATTACTTTTATTATCCTTTTTCCTTATAAAACAAGACGTAAGGCCCCATTTTCTTCTTCAAATTTTGGCAATAGGAGAGAGAGAGAGAGACTAGAATATTGAGTGTTCTTAGGGTTCTTCAGGAGTTTGAGAGAAAAAGGAAAGAAGGAGAAGGAGCTAAGGAAAAGCAAGGAAGTTCCTTGAGAGCAAATCTACTAAGCATTCACCATTCTTAGATCTTCAAGACAAGTAAGTAAATTCCTAAAACCTTCTATCAGTCTCTCATAAAATAGCTCTCAATCCATCTCTATAATCAACTCTGAACATAAGAAACAAGGATTCACTCAAAAAGGCGTCGTATGAGTAGATCATAGATTATTCATATAAGATTAAGTGTTATATCTGCTTTCATGTGAGTGTTTTTGAGTTTTATGGCTTGAATAGGTTCTGAAACTTAGGTTTGTATGAATATATGACATGCATGTAAAGAAAATACATTAAAATTAAACATAACATGAGCTAAGCTACCGAAACCCTAAATAACCTAATTTTCTGGGCATACCAATATTCTGCCACAAACTTTAAATCACCATTACTATTTTTTGAAAAATGATCTAAATCTGATTTTTATGTCCAGACCTAGATTTTTAAGTTCTTTTTCATACAAAATTGGTTTGAAGTGATTTCAATGGGTAGACCTCCAGATATACCATTTTTACCAAAAAGTGCCAGATTTTGAACACTCTAACTTGCAGACATAAAAACTCTAAGTTAGAATGAGAACCAAGCTTGGGTCGAAACATAAAACTTGTATATAACACATTTATCTTACTGTCTACCTGCAATGAGCCAGAATTATAAAGTCTTGATATGTCAAAACCCTTCCCAAAGTCACTGTTGTGTTTCAGTGACCGATAGAGCTCTCTGTCACACATTTTTATGGGACCAAAAACCTAAGTTTTTAATGACCAAATCAAAAAGTTAATTTCATGAAAAATATAGCTAACATATTGAACTAGATATGGAGCAAATATCAGCCCAAAATAGCCTTGGATTGTCCCTCAAAAGGTTTAAGAATTCTCTGTTTAAAACCTATTCTGCAGACCCTTTTTAGGTTGACTAAACCCACTTTATAAACTGGCCAAAATCACCAATTTATTCCAAACAACTAGTCATGGCAGAAAACATGAAACTTGTAGGGAACACAATAAGCTAAAACCACCCAAAATATCAGACCCATAACCCCCGAATTGATTCTCCAAAACAGTGGCCAACAGAAACCTAACTTCTACACTTTTCTCTGTAATGTGTTGAATGGTTTTCACTTAATTAAAGTAAATGACCCTTTAACCCTAGGATTTGACCTTAGTGTTAAACATGAAAGTTGTAGAAAATATTTTTATCTAATTGGTGTTCAAAAATAAGAAATTGAATCCAGGTCTACGTTCCTCAAAACACTGTTGTAATTTTAAATTTGACGATTAAATATTACCTAAATTTGGCTAAGTATATGAGTGGCATGCTACTTTATGGAACTTGAACATATGGACTTTAAATGACTTATGTGAGTGATTGGTGTATGAAATTAACAATTTGACAATTAGAAACCATGCAGATAGGTTGGATCCATGTCACATAAATTATAGTTTATGCCTCGTTTACTTGTACTTTATGCTTTAGTGAATTGTACTTTGTGCTATATCATGTTTATATGCCATGTTATAATTAATTGTACATGAGAAGCATATCACACACCCTGAGCATTGTTACACTTACATCTTGGTTTATCGGAGTCCCTCTTGTACCTATCATTGTGGGTTGGGATATGTGGAAATGGTTTTTCTGTGGTTTTGAATCAAAGGTGTCCTTGGTTGCTAATTTTGAAAATGAATTTGGAGATTGCTTATTATAAAAAGGGGTTAGGCACCACGAGTTCGTCACTAGCCATTTAATTAGACTTTGGATTGACGCCTAATGTCTTTAATGTGAGATCGATTGGTCCGGAAAAGGATGGACAAAACTGTTGGCCGGCCCCCACGCCGTTGCTATTGAGTAAAACGGTTGAGGCACGTAGCCAAGGTGAGCGTTTACCTTTCGGTAATCAAATTTCCATCAAGTCTACTCTAAAATTCCTAGCGTGGAATTCATGTTATGGTTCTGGATGTATGTCGGGTTGGGCAACTGCATTGCATTCATCTGCATTATGCACTTGCACAATAGTTCTTATTTATGCTTACCCTGTTAAAAATGTTAAATTGTCTGTCTCTTTGGCCTTAAATTGTACTGGGTATTATACGATATGTATTGTAAGATATTTTATTATGAGTTTGTTATACAGTTTAGGAAATTTGCTTCTGGACTTTGGCTCATGGCATTCGTGCCACAGGGAAAGAAAAAGAACATTTTGAGGAAGGCGTGTTCGAAGAGGAAAAAGACTTTGAGGAACGGAGTGAATGGCATAAGCCAGCCAACCCCAACAACGCCGCTTGAAGACTTAGAAATTTCTCTTTTTGCTCTTTTGTTCAGTCTCTGCGAATATTTTGTAAATTTTTGTTAAACTTTCTAGATGACTGTACTCATTAAGTATTTTGAACAAGTTCTGAACTTTTAATGTTGTAGTATTTGTCGTATGTAATTATGAATGCATGGTTAGAAACTTTGTAGAATGTCTGTACTATTAATTTATCACATATAATTTTAATAATTTAAATTCTTTACCTTAAGATTTTCTCTATCTTCCTTTCTTTAGGATGGTGTCCGACACAGAGGCGGCTGGGGAACCATGGGCAGCACCAGAACTTGAAGACTCAAATCCCGAAGAAGATCTAGAAGAGGACCCTGAGGAGGAACCCGCTGAAGAGCAAGACCCGGTAGACGTATTTTCGTTAGCATAGATGTTTTCGAATGAGTGGCCAGCTTAGAGAGAAGAAGAGGTCGAGAAAGTAAGAGCAAACGAGGAACCAGATGTAGTAGGGAACGAGGCAGATTTCGAAGTAGACGATGAGGAGAAACTTGAGGACGACGACGGTGAGAACGAGGAGTGAGCCATCGCTTTCTTTTGTGATTCACTAGAGGCACCGCCACCAGAGCCAGATGATGATGAAGCAACGGACGCAGTAATCTAATGGAGCCACCAAGATTACCGCAAGGACTATCGTATCGGAGAATTGTAGTATGCAAGAGTATTACCGAAAAGGACGTGGAAATGGAAAAAGCCCGAGTCTTTTCCATGGTATATGGGACCACTAAGGGTGTTGGAGAGATGTGATGAAACCACCTACCGTCTGAAGGTACCACCGGGATTCAAAAGGCTATTAGGGGATAGAATGGATGCAAGGTGGATGCAGGTGTAGAAACCCAGAGAGATGAGAGGAATCATCAACCCACATAACCCGACAATCGACTTTAACAGTCCGAAAATGTACTTGGAGATACCAGTTGCTATAATCAACAGGACTTGCATGGGGCCAGAGGACCTTAGGCACGTGGAAGTACAGTTGATGCTGCTACGAGGCGATATGAGAAAGAGACTCAATTATTCGCTACTTCTATCCGCATCTGTTTGTCTAGGCCTTAGCATGATAGGTGTTGTAATTTTCCTTCGTCGAATATTATGCTTGTGATAGGTGAACTCTTGAAAAACTTTGTAATGGTCATGTGTTTAAGTCAAATTCAAGGGTTCGTTGTTAAATTCTTCATAAGTTATCTCATAATCGCAAACTAAATTCTACAATATTCCAAAACATGAAAAAAATTAAAAATGAAAATGACCCCCAAATCTCAAGACTCTCTTAGGATGGCTGATAGAGGATCAAATCACCGACAAATTGACTAACCCATAGACGATATAGCACTCAGAGTAGCCTAAGTTTTGCGAAAACCACCGTTAAAACCCTGCAACTTCACCTTTATGAGTTTCTTTTTCCAAGCCCTTGTATCAACTTTTATACTCGGTTAAAATTCTTTGCTTGTCTTTACTCCTAATAATACCAGTCCTCAACAATGCCACCTAGTATCATTCGTAGGTAATCCTTCTACACCCAACTCTTATTGGTAACCCTATCGGAAAATTCATCCTAGAAAATGCCCTTATCATTGAAGTTTTCATTAACTAAGCCATGCCTAGATGACGACTAGTATTCACCTTTGATTATCCTTCAAAGCAAGTCATCATTCTTGGACTAACTCTTTAATTATAGAACTCAATGCCATTTCTTTTGTCCCGAACATTCGATATTGCCAAGATCTTCTACCACCATTCATTTTCCCCAGACTTCGATACTACATCCAACTGAAGCAATTTTGGGAACTCTTGGAATCCCAATCTGGGGAGTCGACTCGGATGCTTGAATTGAAGTGCGTTAGGCTGACGTAACTTTAGAACAAATATCTAGTTTTGCTACCCATTGCTTAGACATAACTTTGTCAAGATCAGATATTGCACAGATCGGTCCCAAGAACCTTCTATTTGTAATATTCATTAATTGCTGATCCCTTTTCTCCAATTGACCCCTCAACCTAGGTCAACGGTGATTGCTTTAACTATGATCCGTTGCCTTAATTCAACTTATCACTGAACCATCTGGGTTCCAACCTAAGTTACTCTAACCCAAGTTATGTTTCATACCATTCAAATTCCTCATCTAAACGCTTACCTATTCACAGCCTTATGATCACCTTCTCTGAAACCAGTAAAAATTGAGCTGACCATCCTTACCAAACTCCACACATGTTTTTGTCCATTGATCTTCAAAGCCTTGCACGCAGGTCTGTAAGTGACAACGATTGTTAGGATATTACGTCATTAGGCCTTAGCGCTTTCACGAAAAACTAGGACAATACACGGGAACCTCTAGACACCTCTCCGAATCTTGGGGCAATCTTTTTTGAACATTACGACTTAAAGTACTGTCAATGTTCATGTTTAACAAAGTTTTAAAAATCGAGACCCCCGGCTACAGGAATGGTTAAGTAAGGATTTACTCAACTAACTACACCTTTTCAAAGGACTCGACAAGAAGAATTATGCCATTAGTAACCTACAGATAGGAACAACAGCTTTACACCAAGGGACTCGCGATGCCACCGTGTGACAGAGTTTAGACTTCCCTAGACTAGTTCATGTAGTCCCACACATCCAATAAATCGGGAAGCAAGGGATTCATACCAACAGTAGGGAAGTGAAAAATAAGAGATAACCTCATAATTACCCAAAAAAGAGACAACCTCGTGTTTGTACTACCCTAAATATTATAAATAAAGAGTATCTGTACGCATCAATATTCACATCATTCTTTTAGAGTCCAAATCCTGCTATCCCCACCTTTAATAAATAATTTTGACGACTATCAGAAGCATCAGGAGCCTGACGGAGAACTAAACATCAAACCACAATGGATCACATGACTCAACAGTTACCTCAGTCATACCATTTATCACATTCATTTTACCTTAAGATGATTGATCACCGTAGAAAAATGACCCAGTTAATGGAAGAGACCTCCAAACCCTACGTGCCAGTATGTGAAAGAGGACGAAAGTATATGATTGCGAACTTCGTCACCAGGATCGTCAAGATCGCATCAAGAGCACAACGACATTCGAGTTATAATGGGTCGCCTCACCAAGATCATTTGCTTTCTATTTGTTAAATCCCACAACACATCGGTAGCTAGCAGCAAAAAGTGCATCCGTGAGAACTACAGTAACATGAGTTTCAATTATACCAAGCCGAAACCTGCATCTCCCCTTTAGATGAATGGCAAGCCGAACGCACGATTCTGAACCATCAAAGGCATGTTAAGAGTGTGCACAAGGGAAATTGAAGGCAACTCTTATCTTCGGTCCAAACCTGCTTGCAACAATAGCTCCCGAGCTAACTTTTACAACCGTATGAGGTTTTGGGTGTGAACAATACTATGCGATTATCAATATACGGAATAGAAATATAAAGGAACTGAGTGGTTGGAATAGATCTCTGCTAGTCAATAAAGTGAAACCCATAATGCAATAACATAAATTTATATAGAACCCAGAATAGTAGCATTGCGTTAACAATCGACGGTAAAGAACGATAAAATTTCATTGGATGAGACTTTTTATACTAATAAACAGGTTGAGTGTCATGTTTTCACCCGACATGTAGAACTAGTTTTATCGAGCAGTTCAATGTCCCTTTTTTTACTTTTCTCTTTCCTAAAGATGGCGGGACAAAGACAAAATCATGAGTGCTCAGTAAAAGTAAGTGGAACCAAGGAGGAAGTAAACGTCCCGACCTTAGCACGAATCTTGCAAGATCTAGCAGCCAATTTGGATTAATCACAAGGGAAGGCACCCCAAGAAGGATCATGGTACTTATCGGACCTAAGGGTACAGAATATCCCAGCACCTAAAAAGAAGAATTTTTTCCGAACGATAGAGGTTTGGATCAAGGCCACAAAACAATAACAAACAACAGTAAGAACTTGTTATAAGTGCAAACAACTAGAACATAAGATAACATATTGCCCGTTAAAAATTGGAAAAGACAATCAAAGAGGACTACTACAGAACAATAAGAAGATCACGCGCTCGGAGCCTTACTCACAAGATAGCAGAACGGGACAACTAGGAAAAGGATACCAAAATTAATAATCTGCTATAAATTCGAGAATCTCTAACATATAAGACCTAAGTGCCCACGCCGAAGAGGATTAAACTACAACAACTGTCAGCCAGGACAGGGCTACAAGGATCAAACAAATCTGTTGCAACAAGAAACAAGTGGTTTGAAAGGTGGCCAACCAGAGAGCGAGGAGTGGAGTGTTCTCCATTCAGAGGAGATAAACTCAATAATCTGCTATAACTGCAATAAGTACGGACATAGAAAGCTTAAATGTCGGCTACCAAGGGGAAGAAACAACAATATTCGTCAAAAGAGAATAGGTGGTTTAGGAAGGATGATACAACTTAACCAACAAGAGGATTAGTGGACAAAAGACTTGCTTTCACAAGAGAAAAATGAGTATTCATTAATGAACGAAGGAACGCCCGAATTCGTAAGCTATAAGATATGCGTTAGTTAGACTTGTTGCATTATCCCGACAAAAAATACACATGAAAGACAAAGGCTTTTAGGCTAACTCTAGTCAAAGTACTCCTGCGCCGTAGATATGCGACGTAATCTTTGAAAATTTTGTAGTGGTCGATTTAAGAAATTAGTAAGTTAAAGCAACCGTTACCCAAAGTGTTGAACGTATATTCCCGACCATGTCCACACCTCAATAAAGAATGACTATAGTAAACAAGGACATAACTTCAAAAAGAAGAGGTGCAAGCAACCATCCATAACATTTCGCATGAAATTTCGAGGACGAAACTTATTTTAAGGGGAGTAATTTGTAACAACCCGACCCGGACCGTAGTTGTAGCAACCCAGACTATAACTACCCGTGTAACGATCTAGCCCAAACCCTAGTATCAGCGATAGTTAATTGATAAGATTTTAGATCGCTAGAAGAAATAGAAATCTTAACTCAACTCGAAATCCTAAATTGACTCAAAAAATCCTAAAAAGATTAAATACTCAAAGAAAAAGCTCTAATACTCAGAGAAGTCTAAGAACAGTCTAAATTAAGTAAATAATATAAAATATAAAATTAAAAATCATAAATTCTTATAATTAGGATAAAATGACCATTTTGCTCCTAGTACAACAAAAAATATTAAAAACTCAAATTTTGACACATGGACACCCAAAATCAAATATTTATATACAATTAAATAATAAAAGACAAAATAAGAACAAAAATGACTAAAATACCCATGCATGGCCGGCTACCTAGGGAATTGTGCCCAAATAGTTACTTTTTACCTTTTTATGCTTAAAAATGAGAAAATGTTGTATAAATTAAGCATTATTATGACCTAATACTTTTTATACAAGCAATATACAAAATAATATAATAATATAGATCAACTAAAGTAAACAAGTAATTATTTAAAGTCTCTACATAATAAATAAGTCAAAAAGTCAATTCTTGTCAAACTAACTTAAATTGACTTAAAAGTCTACACCTATTTAATTAATTACTATCAAAATTATGATAATTCATGCAAAGACTAAATTAATTATAAATACATTAATATAATATGTTTTAGTAGGTTAAGATATCAAAAAGAAACATAGAATTAATAATTTATGCATTTTCTTGCACAAAATGGTACTAAAATACAATTTAAGTCCCAAATTTAATGCAAAGTCCAAATTTTTCATCCCCAAACTGACCTAGCCGGCTTTCCTTGCTACAATATCAGATTTTGTATGTCTCAAAAGACTATAGCCACTCCATGCAACCAATAAGAAAATTTAAAAACCAAAAATTTGCATAAAATATCATAATTACTTTTATTATCCTTTTTCCTTATAAAACAAGAGTTAAGCCCCCCATTTTCTTCTTCAAATTTCGGCAATAGGAGAGAGAGAGAGATCAAATTATTGAGTGTTCTTAGGGTTCTTCAAGAGTATGAGAGAAAAAGGGAGGAGAAAGAAAGAGAAGAAGTTAAGGAAGAGGAAGAAAGTTCCTTGAGAGCAAATCCACTAAGCATCCACCACTCTTAGATCTTCAAGACAAGTAAGTAAATTTCTAAAATCTTTTGTCATTCTCTCATAAAATAGCCCTCAATCAATCTCTATAATCAACCCTAAAAATAAGAAACAAGGATTCACTCAAAAAGGCATCGTAAGAGTAGATTATGGATTGTTCACATAAGATCAAGTGTTGCATGTGCTTGCATGTGAGTGTTTTTGAGTTTTATGACTTGAATAGGTTCTGAAACTTTGGTTTGTATGAATATATGACACGCATGCAAAGAAAATACATTAAAATTAAACATAACATGAGCTAAGTTACCAAAATCCTAAATAACCTAATTTTATGGGCATACCAACATTCTTCCACTAACTTTAAATCACCATAACTAATTGTAGAAAAATGATCCAAATGTAATTTTTGTGTCCAGACCTAACTTGTTAAGTTCTCATTCATACAAAATTAGTTTGAAGTGATGTCGTTGGGTAGAACTCTAGATATACCATTGTTTCCAAAGAGTGCCAGATTTCGACCACTCCGAGTTGCAGACCTAAACACCCTAAGTTAGAATGAGAATCAAGCTTGGGTCAAAATATAAAACATGTAGCTAACACATTTATATTGCTTTTCACCAACAATGAGCCAAAAATATGAAGTTTGATAGGTCAAAATCCTTCCCAAAGTCACTATTGTGTTTTAGTGATTGACAGAGCTCTCTGTCATACATTTTTGGGGGACCAAAAACCTAAGTTTTTAATGACCAAATCCAAAAGTGATTTTCATGAAAAATGTATCTAACATATTAAACTAGATACTGAGCAAACAGTAGCCCAAAATACCCTCGGATGGTCCCCCAAAGATTTTGAGCATTCTCTGCTAAAAACCTATTATGCAGACCCTTTTTAGGATGATTGAACCAACTTTATAAATTGGCCAAAATCACCAACTTGTTCCAAACAACTAGCCCTGGAACAAGACATGAAACTTGTAGGGGACATGTTTTGCTAAAACCTCCCCAAAACCTAGACCCATATCACTTCAATTGATGCCCCAAAATCGTGGCCAATAGAGGCCTAAATTCTATACTTTCCTCTGTAAAGTGCTGAATGATTTTCACTTAATTAAAATAAATGACCCCTCGTACCCTAGGATTTGATCTTAGTGTTAAACATGAAAGTTGTAGAAAATACTTTTATCTAATTGATGTTCGCAAATCAGAAATTAAATCCAGGTTCAGGTACTTCATTGTGGGTTGGGTTATGTGAAAATCGTTCTTTCTGTGGTTTTGAATCTCGGGCATTCCTGGTTGCCAATTATGAAAATGAATTTGGAGATTGCTCATTGTAAAAAGGGGTTAGGTACCACGGGTTTGTCACTAGCCATTTAATTAGACTTTGGGTTGACACCTAACGAGCTTCTTGGTCCTAATGTGGAATCGATTGGCCCGGATAAGGATGGACAAAACAGGTTGGCCCGCCCCCACCCTTTGCCATTGAGTAAAATGCTGAGGTATGTAGCCAAAGTGAGCGTTTACCTTTCACAACGAGGCAAGGATATGTTCGGTGATCAAATTCCCATCAAGTCTACTCTGAAATTCTCGCCGTGAAATTCATGTTATGGTTCGGTTACATGTCGGGTTGGGTAACTGTATTGCTTTCATCTGCATCACGCACTTGCACAATTATTCTTATATATGCTTACCCTATTGAAAATGTTAAATTGTTTGTCTCTTTGGTCTTAAATTGTACTAGATATTATATGATATGTATTGTAGGATATTTTATCATGAGTTTATTAGACGGTTCAGAGAATTTGCTTTTGGACTTTGACTCATGACATTCGTGCCACAGGAAAAGAAGAAGAACATTTTGAGGAAGGTGTGTTCATAGAGAAAAAAGACTTCGAGGAACGGGGTGAGTGGCAGGAGCCAGCCGACCCCAACAATGCCACTTGAAGACATAGAAATTTCTCTTTTTGCTCTTTTGTTCAGTCTGTTGGGAATGTATACTGAAAAGTCATGCTTTTTATTTATTTTATTCTGGATCCTTGGCATATTATACATTTTGAGATGGTTTTGCATTTATGGTTTCATATTTATCCAGTATATTCTATCCAGTATTTGACTCGGTGCGTGCTGCACGGAAGATTGGGTCAAAGATTCTGACAGATTAAACAAACAGGCTCAAATCGCAATGGACCTAGACATTCTATTGGTACGATTGTAGTACATCGTTGTAGTAGCTGGTCTTGGCTAGGTCGAACGGATCGAATTCAAGTTTTGAGAATTCGATGTTCGAGCTCGATGTG